>JANHZT010006068.1:0-22216 GCA_032468215.1 Stegonotus admiraltiensis | reverse complement strand
ATGCATGTTTATTTGGCCTCTGTGATTTAAATAATTGTGAAATTGTTTATTATTATCGTCTGTAATTAGAGCACAACCATTTTGCCAGCCAAGTTGAGAATTTGGGGAGTCCACAGTAAATTAGCAAGTGTCAATTGGAGAAAGGTTGGATGAGCACATGCTATCTATCATCTCTATCTATCCATATCTAACCATGTATTTACCTATTTCTATCTGTCTGTCTGTCTACCGCCTATCTCCACAGAGTGACTGCAAATGAGAGTAAAGATTGCACCAAATGCTAATAGGAAAAAATAAACTTTAAAAACATAAAAGCTAGGAGTGATTTAAAACTGTTGGTTGCTAGTTCCACTTTCTTCCTTTCAAGGCTCATTTCAAGGAAATGATCAGGGCAGGACTTCCATTATTTTACCTGAAAATATCCAATCTTGTAGTTACTGTCTGACTAATATTGCTTTCACTGCTTACCAGTTGTCTTATTTACTTGGCCCTATTTACAGCTTTCCTATGTAAAATCCAATAAAACAGATTCTTTCACTAGTGTGAGCAGCATCAGCAAGTAAAAAGAGAATGAGCTGCAAAATTACCCTGGCTGCC
This sequence comes from Stegonotus admiraltiensis, assembly GCA_032468215.1. Lineage (NCBI taxonomy): Eukaryota > Metazoa > Chordata > Lepidosauria > Squamata > Colubridae > Stegonotus > Stegonotus admiraltiensis. The sequence goes on along the minus strand of JANHZT010006068.1, from coordinate 21,619 downwards.
TCTTTTTACATAAATAAATTAACTGAAAATTCTACAGAAATCAGATACTTCAGACATTCATATTTGACTATATAATTTTCTCTTTTATAGGAAAATTTAGTTGAGCACCTTCACAACTGCTTATCAATTCATAGGTGATGAAAATGCAGTTTTAAGATGATGGTTTTTCTTGCCTTTAGAATTCTTACTTGTATGCTGGGATTTTTTTAGACTGAGTTTCCATTTTAAGACTCAGCAAGAACACAGTTATTGACTTAACATTTATCCATCTAGTACAGTATTATTTGTACGTACTGATAATTGAGCCTTTTAGACCAAACACTATACACATGGACTGAATACGTGCCCTTCTGCCTAAAAATCAGAGGCGCTATCCCTGAGCTCTTAAAGTCTAAGACTTTATAAGGTGTTAATTTTATCCTGAGAACTCAATAACCAGGGGTTTATTATTAAAAATATAACATATCTAAATTAATAGCTTCATCAGTCTAATTTTAAACCTCCAGCTAAAAAAGGCTCTCATGGTGACTAAATAGATACATAATCAGGAAACAATAGGAGAGTACAACGATTATGGAAATAAAATCCTAGTTCCTAGAACAGGAGCTAAAATTAGCTCATTAAAAAAACTAGGCATGTTCATGCACAAAGAAGGTGAATCAAGTTTTGGAGTATAAAACAGGAAATAGAAAAAAGGGGAGAAGAAGGGAATGTACTGAAAAAAGGCATCACTGACAGCATACTGAACAAGCAGTCCTCCCTTCAGCATTTGAACAAGTTATTTATTTCAAATCTCATCCTCACCAAGAGACAATCTGCTCAAAGAGATCTCCATCAGCATGGTGCAGATGAACAATGACATGGGGATCTTTCTAATTATGCAAGGAAGGGCAATGTTCTGCTCCTCCCTTGATGAATCAAAGCAACTATTGGAGAAGAGAGAGATGGAATTAATATTAAGGAACTAAAAGTCAAAATGCTAACACCAATCCCAAGAGGAATCACACAAACTCCATGAACATTATTCACCTATTGGCTTAGAAAACCACAGCATTAGATGGCCTACACAGTGCAACAGTAATTACAGCCTACTGCATAATTATTTCCAGACTTTTCCAAGTAACACAGGTGAAAGGCGGCAAAGAACTGGATAAGGGTATTTTGATTGTCTCTCAATCTTCTTGGAATAGTAAGCAATCAGAAATATAATAACAATGAAAGCAAAGAGTATGAATGATATAAACACCAATACAAATTTTCTGGGTTGCAAAGATTCACGTTCTAGGCAACGAAGAAGTTCTTTGGGGCAGAGCTGGTCTCGGTTTTCTGAGCCAGGAGAGTTATTGTCTATTATCTGCCTATAGTACATCAGCGAAGGTTTTGCCTCATACTTGTTTATCACATAATTGTAGAGGCCATATGATTTGGAATCCCCTCTGTCACTGAAAGAATAGACAAAATAGCCATGGAGATTAACATCATCCAAGGTGTAGGCTAAAAAAAAACACACAGAGAGAAAAGAACAGAACAAAAAATTAGTGATGTATTTGTTTTAGCAGAAATCTTATTTATACATTAGTATACATTTTTTGACTACTGAGTTTGTAACCCACCAAATGTCATGACCAATACAGAAGTGATAGAAACAATATAATCTTTGTTAAATTCATCACACTTTTCAAATGTGAAGTTTCCTATGCCTACTTTTACACTAAAATAAAAATATCAAAATGTAATCACATTCAAACAACTCACCTTGGTTTGGAACAAACACTGAAAACCATCAGCATTTCCTCTCTATTCTTATTGTACTTTTACTTTATCTTTGCAAAGGAAAAAATAATTTAAAAAACTTTCCTGGCCATTGAAAGCAACAGATTAAAAGACATACTACATCACAGCAACAGAAGATAAAGCAATATACAATTTTTTAAATGTCACTGTGGTATAACTTTGGAAGAAGAAAAGATGATAGGATGACAGACAGATAAAAATGTGCACAAGAGATTGCAAATGCAGCCAAAAAAAGACCCCTAAAAGCTAACTGCATGGATAAAATATATACTTTAGAATCAATGGTTTCATAGTAAAAAAAAAGAGTTTCTATTTTTTCTCAGACACAAACATTTTCACCCTGCTTTGTATTTGCTAAAACTAAATTTTCAGTAGACCTTGCTATTCTTTGGTTCTGAAGACCCAAATGTTATTCCAAGCATGTAATCCTAGAAAACATGTTTGGTTTAAGGACTTGCAGACAGATGCTGTTTGCACCAGGAATTCCTTGCCTAGCCTTCAAGCCATTGTACACCCTTAGTTTTTATTTACTTTATAATCTGAAGCCACAGTGCTAGTATATTTTTCTCTGTCTTTCCCACACACATTGTTCCAATGCAGCAAAACACATGGTTATTAAAGCATTAATGTTTTTTTTTCACAAGATCCTTACCTTTTAAGGCTTCGTTAATATAATTCTCCAGGTAATGTATCCTTAACTTGTCATAAGACGGATTCTTCTGATCATCGATTCCACTGGCTAAGATATAAATTGGGATATTGCCATATTTATGTTTAATCCAATTGAGAAGCTTCCGTAGTCCCCAGGGCACCACAGGAGTTTGGCTGGGTGATTCCAACCAAGTTGAATCTTTTACCATCTGGATATCAAGAAGGGGATCATACTTTTTGGGAATGTCTTTTTCGGAAGTGACAAGAGTTGTGGTATAGTGACTTAGAGCAAAAAAATCAAAAGAGCCATATATTAGATTCCTTTCCTCTGCTGAGAAATACGGTAACTGAGAATTATAAAAACCTAGATCATTTTTTTGGCGAAGCAACTGTCGCATCACTTCTGGATAATTACCAGACCCAAAGATTGGCTCTGCCAGCCAGCCAATCTCAAATTCCAAAGCTCGCCTGGCTGCTTCCTCACTCTTTTTTGAAAAGGGGCTGGCAGGCTCAAACCAGTCAGCATGTAAGGCAATTGATATTTTACCATTTTGAATCTTTCTGAATTTTTTATCATACAAGTGCCATGCTTTGGCATGAGCTTTCAAGAGATTATGTGCAGCTTTGTATGTCAGGCTCTCCACATTGGGTTCATTCATGGTGATCCAAAATTTGACATGATGTCCAAAGTTTTTAAAACAGAACTCAGCATACTCAACAAAAGCTTCCACAGTATGTTGGCTCTCCCATCCTCCTTTGCTGGCCAGTGAAAAAGGGAGCCCTTGATTCGTAGCTCTAGGTTGCCACAAAGCAGCTACAGGAGTGATGTTAACTTTGATCAGTTCATTGACAATACACTGATAATAAAATAGAAGTGTTTGGTTTACATTTGTCTCATTGCCAAGAGGGAGGATCAAAGGCCACACTAGTGAAAAATGAAAGTGTGTGATATGCATTTTTTGAAGTAAAGAAATCTGGAGTCTAACATGATAAAAATCAGCACAGTGAGGCTTCCGTTTCAGAACACCACTTCCTTCAATTTTGAGGAGATTCTTAGTTTGGTGAAGTCCCCATGTATAAATATTAGGGTCAATAAACTGAGATCGTTTTTCATCTACCTAGAAACAAAGAGGGAGAAAGGAATTAAATCTGTCACAATTAGAAAAAGCAACCAACAAGCTAATATCATCACAAAGGCAACTGAAAATTGTATCTTTTTTTTGCAAACATATGACCATCTCTGAGTTTATTCCATATTTCTGCCAACATATCTATTTGTAAGAAAATGTTATACTGTCCATTGGTTTATTTATTATTTATCAAATTTCTATACCACTCATCACACTTAATGTGACTTGGGCAGTTTACAAATACTAACATGTGAGTTCCTTAGGAGGAAACAAAATTTCCCTGTACAGTAGGGAAATAACAAAAGCTGAAAGATAATACATTTTGTAGTTGATCTCTAGATGTGTATAGATATTTCCCATATGAAACAGAGAGAGATGTGTTATTTATGAAGAGCTTTATCAGAGAATTCAATCAAATTGGTACAATTATAAAATGCTTGTGTTGAATCAGACAAAATCATCATCTCTTAGCACTAAAGAAAGATTAGAAAATCTCACTTGGTTTCTCAATTGTCTTACCTGAAGAAAATTTTCTGTAACCCCCCAAACAAAATTACAGGGGAATGTTCCTTTAAAAGGTTGGGTTTCTGGTGTTGGGAGGAAACCATTGTCTTGAATCAGCTTTTGGTAAAACAAACCTGAAGATTTCATTATCATTTTTTTATCCTGGCTTTGAAAGTCAACATAAAATAAGCCCCGTCGAACGTAGCCTCTGAACCATTCAAAACCATCCTTGAGGGACCAAACTGTATACCCCATCACAGCAACTCCATCGTATCTGATAGCTGAAGAATAAGCAATAAATACAGAACTAATTTCTCTGTTCATTAAACACTGTGCACTTCTAAACAGTTACATCTGTTTTGCAGTAAAGGCTTTGGCTTAACAGAGCCTTCCAGAAGATTTTAGAGATGCAGTTCAAAAACAGCTGGAGGGTTAAATAGGCTAGAATAAAAAAGAAAAGAAAAGAAACAGAATAGAAGCCAATTTGATGGGCTGACAGAAACCAACAAAAGAAATACTGAATTTAAAATATGGGTAGGCTTTATTACAATAATATCACTTCAACAATGGCTGGGTGATACTAAGAAAAGGATGTAAGTCATTAGTATGGAAATTATTCAAGACAGCAAAAACAGAGATGCAATATATGCAGACATGGTTTCCCAACCTTTTTAAATATAGGCTCTTTTCTTGCAATCCCCCCACTATAATATCTAAAATGCACACAAAGTAGTGTGCATATGTATATCTTGTCTGTTTTATTATAAGTTTGCAAGATATAACCTGCAATAGTAAACAAGTGTTAATTGAATTTGGAATTATAAACGTACCACAATTTAGCAAGAGCTACAAAAATGAATACAACCTGATACCAGTGTATAGTAAACTCAATTTTCCACAGAGAAATGATACAGTTTAGCTGTTACTTGAAAATAAAAATTAATTTTTCCACCTGATGCATTTACCAACACTTGAGTTCATTTCAAAGAAGTATAAATGGGTATATTTGTAACTGATGTACAGCTGCATATTGAGTCTTACTGAGTCTTCATTGATATATTGCAATACAATTTTGAAGTTGGTGTGGCAAGAGTTGACTATCTGACTCTCTGCCTATTTTTTTTTTCACTGACGAAATGTGCAACGAAACATCTGAGATTAACAAAATTTGGTCCAGTTGCCATGATTCAACCTTTTAGATAATATCAGTTCTTGTTCAGAAAATGTTTTTGCAATGATAAATGGTAAATCTTTTCTTTTTGGAACAAGATTGCAATCTCATCCAATCAAGATTTCTCAAATTCAAATATTTCCCCTCATGTATGAAACTTTCCAAGGAATTCAGCTTATATGGCCTTTCAGTTGTAATCTTCCCATATTTTTCCCGTATCTCCTTTCATACTGTATTTCTTTACTACCATGTTTTCCTGAAAATAAGACCCTGTCTTACATTTTTTTGAACCCTGAAATAAGGGCTTGGCCTTATTGCCATGCGCTCAAAAACCCAATTCGGCTTATTATCAGGGGATGTCTTATTTGGGGGGAAACAGGGTAAGAAAATAACTTATTAAGAAAGAAAGAAAAAAAAAAAGGAAAACAACTACCTACTGCTTAAACCTTCTGTATGGAAACATCTGTTCATTAATAAATAGAACTTATTTAATTGACATAAGAAAAATGCTTCGCTCAAACATTATAAGTGGCTTAATTAATGTATCCTGACCAGAATGCCAATCTTACCTTTTAATGTGTCCAGTATGAAATTTTTAAGGTAATACATATAATTGATGTCATCTGTCGTTGTACTTCCAGAAACATACCAACCGTTTTCCACAATGAAGATCTGTGATGGATTATATTCCCTGCTTATCCAGTAAAGTAGCTGCCTCAGGTTCAGTGTTTGATGCTGCCGGAACAGCATGTCTTTATCCACACGACTAAAACTTAATGTGGCTCCAAAAGAAAGAGCGAAGAAATCAGCTGTTCCTCTGACTAAGTTCTTTTCTGCATCAGTGAATTCTGGTAATGTCAAGGAAAGGTAACGTTTCATGCTCTGAGGATAGTCTCCATCTGTAAATATAGGCTTAGCAAACCAGCCCAGCACAAAGTCGAGAGATTTCTGACAACGCTTTATATTTTTTTCGGTCATGTTTTGAGGTTTTATCCAGTGAGAACTTAAAGCAATTGATACTTGGCCTTTTTGAGTAGGACGAAAATTGTCATTATAAAGATGCCACACTTTGGCATGGGCCTATACAAAAGACAGAAATACAATAGTGAACCAATGTTTCTGTACCTGTTAATATTCTTGTATTTTATTTATATGGTCAAACAGAATTATGTTAGTCACTAATCAAAAAATTGAGACCATGGCAATGTTTAAGTAAGCACAGCAAAATGAATGGCTTCTATCACTTTAAAAGCTGGGTGGGAATTGGGGGAAAATACCAGCCCTATTCTGCTAACATGAACAGAAAAGTTCACCATGGCTTTGAATCTTGGCCTGAAATATTTCATCCATCTCTACTGAACTGTAATAGGGTCAAAGCAAGCCCTCATCCCATAGCACCCATTTGAAATGATGTAATGGCTATCAACAAAATTAAAAATAACAAATCATTTGGCAGCAAACTTTCTACACACAGGTTTAAACAAAAAGAGAGCTATGCGGACAAAAGCTGTAAATGACAACTGAAAACAAACACATCATAACTAAACAATGGCGCCCGCAATTAAAGTGCTCCAAACTCAATATCAGAATCAATTACTATGCCAAATGGCTCTTACTCCAATTCATATTCTTATTTATATTCATACTCATACTCTTTTTCTTCTAACATTTTCTGCCCTTTGCATGTTATTTACTCCAAGAGGGTAAACTGAAGGTTACCATAACTGAACTGCAAACATCTGGTCAACTACTGAAAGAAATGACTATCCATCCATCTCTGCCTTTCTGCCTTTCTGCCTTTCTGCCTTTCTGCCTGCCTGCCTGCCTGCCTGCCTGCCTACCTACCTATTTATAAAATTATTGGCTGTCCATCTTACACAAGATAACTCTGGGTGGCTTACAATCAGAAATCTATCTATCGATATACATTAAAATATAAATATGTTAAAACCAATTATACATGGGGAAGGTGAGAACAGAATGGAGGGAAGTGGGATCTGTTGTTACTCGATCAACCATTTCCATTGTGCTGTTCCTGCTTTGGGGCCCCAAGTCAATTGGCAGAGCCAGGTCTTTATGCCCTTATGAAAAGATAGGAGGGTTGGGGCCAACCTTACATCGGAAGACAACATGTTCCAAAGGGCAGGAACAACAGCAGAGAAGGCCAGTTGGAATAATCAGACTGACAGGACCCACAGCATGCCTCCTCTGCCTGTAGTTTCCCTACCATCTTCTGCTCATCCAGATTCTTGCAATCAAGATGCTTAAGCCCTAACATACACAGAAACTTCTAGTAAAAAGGCTGACAAAAATTAATGTCCTAGGTACATTTCCAAGTTTATCAGGAATTAGTCAAAGTGAAAAGACAAAAATAATATACGGTTCAAATTATTATATTAACATTTAAAATCTTATACGCTCAAGACTCGGATGCTGCTGCAAATTCCTTCAAGTCTCGAGGTAAATGTGGTTTGGGGACTGGAAGGGCTGCTTCTCTGTCACTGCCTCAACCCTTTAGAACTCCTTCTCCACCAACGTCTGGATGACCACTACCCTTGTCATATTTGACAATGCAGTTAAAACTGCTTTGTAAACCAAAAGGTATTGTAAACCTTTTACAAACGGTTTGTAAACCTTTTACAAACTGGTTTGTAAACTATCCTTAACGTAATTTGTTAGAGAAAATGTATTTCTCTATAGCTGTGCCTATTAATGGCTTTTAGCATGTACAGATACATAAGCCAATCAGAGGGCAGCTAATATGTTTGAATCTCCCAGGCCCTCCCCTAACTGTCACAGTTAGCAGTATAAAAAGGAGATTCTTGTCAGAAACGTTTGGCTCTTTGATATTCACTCGTCTTAGCTATTTGGTATTATGTCTTAACTCTTCTAGGATCTTCAGTTAGACAACTGTGAGCACTTTGGAAGTCTGTTAGAAGAGCAGTTCTGGTGGTTTATAATAATATTTCTTCTGAGGAAGAATAGTCATAGATAACATAGCTTAGAGAGAATAGATATAGATATAGATATATAGCTGACAGGATAATTAATCATAGTAAGTGCTGTTTATTAATTGTATAGATCCATAATGGCAAACCTATGGCACACGTGCCACAGGTGGCACACAGAGCCATATTGGTGGGCACGCGAGTGTTGCCCTAGCTCAGCTCCAGCATGCGCGTGTGTGCTGGTCAGCTGATTTTTGGGCCTTCTGGGCGCAACGGAAGTCGGCAAATGGGCTGTTTCCGGCCTCCGGAGGGCCTCCGGGGAGGTGGGGAAGGCTGTTTTTGCCCTCCCCAGGCTCCTAGAAAGCTTCTGGAGCCTGGGGAGGGTAAAAAAAGGGCCTAACAGGCCCACTGCGCCATCACATGCCAAAAGCGGGGGGAGCATGGTGGGGGCAGGGCGCATAGAATTATGGGTGTGGGCATGCACACACGCAACTACCCCGCACTCCCACAGCTTTTGGCACGTGATGGCAAAAAGGTTAGCCATCACTGGTATAGATATTGTTATGTTTTTATTATGTAAATAAAAACATTTACTATTAACTGCTTCAAAAGCTTATTTGTAAAAGCAGAAATTCATAGAGGCAAAGGTTTACGGTTCATTGATTTTATTAACCTCCACAACATAATTTATGTACCCAAACAGTTGTGACTCCTTCAGCAAAATGTTAACAAAAATCATGACTTAGCATGTGTGAACTAGCTATCTCTCTAATCTGTCTTAATATCTATTTTACAGTCCTCTTCAAGAAATTAAGGTGTGATTAGTTTCAATACAAACTCAGCATACTGTTAATAGCAATGATGAGTGAATTTTGGATGCATGTGACATTAACCAGTAAGAAAAAACTAAGGACACTGTTCAAAGAATGAAATCTAACTAGCTGTCTTTACTTTCTATGAAGTTTTTGAAAAATTAAATGTAAATTGATGTTGTCACAAATTGGATCATGTGTCTCTCAACTGCAGAGAATGTATTTGTGCATGAGAAAACACAAAAGGATTAACTGGTGTCTATTGAGATAACCTGATAAACAAAGTTCAGAATTAAACAATACTGACACTTTATATCTCATCCCACCAATAACAAACTAAACAGAACATACTAAATTTTTGACAAATCACAGTACTATTATTTATAGGTTGCATATATAGGTTGTATTATACTTGCATCTTTGTGAAAATTTCTCTGCACTTTGGATTCATCATCACGAAACGTTAATGCAACTGATAAATCAGCAGTCAAATAAGAGTAAAACCTCTTAGCCTTTTAACAAAACTGGTTCCCATATTTAAATAGGGCCTTGGATAAATGTTCTTCTCCTATTCCAAGGGGCCATATAGATGTCTGTAAATAGCCATTTCAATATTCCTACTATGCCCCGGGAATCAGTATCAGCAAATTTCCTTTTTTGTTGTTATTATTTTAGTATAATTCTTACTGAAGAAATTTAAAAGAAAAAATTTAAAGATAAAAACAGTAGAAATATTAGAAAAGAAAGAAAATGAATAAGAAATAGAAAAGAAAAAGAGGCAAGCAGGAAGGAATTATAAAGTTCTAATCTTTTTGACAGCAGATGTAAATGCATTTGAAGTTTACCCTCTCTCTAAGGTTACATCACAATTTCACTCTTTTCATAAGTTACCTTTTTCAATCCTCAAACCCAAAAATCACAAGTTCATTGTTCTTTTCTTTTCAGCAAAGAGAAAATGTAGTTTCCAGTCACCAATAAATATAATTATTGTATTGTCCTATCTCTGATAAAAAGTATCAGCAAATTTTCTTATCACGTGGGAAATTTATAACAGCTAATATAGTAGATTAAGAAAAAATGACACAATTTACTGAAAACAAAGTAGAAAATATTATGAACATGCAATTGGGGAGGTGAGCTGGGTGTAGATCAACCACTTGGTGATCCTAATTGACAATCAAGCCAAGACAGTGCGCTGTCCTATGTTTAGTGCAGTGGTGAAATCAATTCTTTTTTACTACCGATTATGTGGCCGTGGCTTGGTGGGTGTGGTGTGGCTTGGTAGGTGTGGCTTGGTGGGCATGGCAGGGGAAGGATACTGCAAAATCACCATTCCTACCCCACTCCAGGGGAAGGATACTGCAAAACCCCCATTCCCTCCCCACTCCTGGGGGAAGGATATCGCAAAATCTCCATTCCCATCTCACTCTGGGGCAAGCCAGAAGTGGTATTTGCTGGTTCTTCGAACTGCTCAAAATTTCCGCTACTGGTTTTCCAGAACCTGTCAGAACCTGCTGGATTTCACCCCTGGTTTAGTGTCTGTCCCTCATACATGGAGTTGCTGGGCTTGACTTCATCTAGGACAGTGGTGAGTTCCTCTCGGTTTGGCCCGGTTCGGCCGAGCCAGTAGTGGTGACAATATGACATCACCAAACCAGTTCTCTCTCTTCGGGAGCTGGGCCCTCTCGCTTGCCCCCGTGTTATTCCTACCTTTTATTTCTTCGCAATTGCTTCGCGAAGCACGTGCACGAAGAGAACCGGTAGTAAAGCTAGTTAGAACCCAGCACTGTTCTAGGATCTTGGCAAGATTGTTACTGTCTGATATAAGCACACAAGAGGTGTGTACATGTAAGTATAAGTTGAGGCTTAAGGATGTTTCTGTAGAAAAGAATTTGGGATAAGCATTCATATAGTTGTTTGCTGACACTTCTTGTTATTAGTTGGCTACAGATAGAAGATGTACTTATCTTACTGGCTATATAATGCTCTTCACTGCCTCAGCGTTGCCTGGAGTGGTGTATAACACATAGAGTAGGGTTCTTTTGCAGCATTTTAAGAAGGGAATTCTGCATAGATTTAGAGGACATCATAATAAAGTGATCAGACATGTTGTTTTGATTAATTGAGTAATTCACCAGTATAGTATGCAGGGTTTAGTCAGGATGTTGATTTCCTCACTTGAAGCACAGCAATAATTTAAAATGACGTTTCAAATCAACTTGCCAAAGATCTACACAATCCTATATTCATAATAGCAGGTTAGCAAATAGGGGTGAATTGTTTTTTATAGCCCTTGAAAGTTATAGTATGACTTCCATTATGTGATTATATGGATTATTGTAGAGGATCTTGCAAAATCATTCCTTGCAATGATGCTGTATGATACATACTTTAAGAAAGTGATATGTAGAAGTAGTTAATCTTGGAGATTTAATAACTTTTACTATTAGGTGGACATATTGTCTTATTGCTATACATAGGTTTTTTTTGACAAAGACATCAACAGCTGAATGTCTATGGAGATTCTCAATCATCCAAGTCATAATTCTTTGCAAAAGGAAACTGGTTTTTTTTGTTTTTTTCCTTGAAAATGAATTGAAGTGAAGAAGCTTCTTGGATGAGAAGGAAAAGGAAAAGGAAAAGGAAAAGGAAAAGGAAAAGGAAAAAAAAACCTCAAGAAAATCTGGTTGCCTTTTGAAAAGGACTTTTGGGACATCCTCAACTGGTATTTAGTATCATTATCTAGAATATCTAGATATCTAGAATTACTAATATCTAGAATTACTAATATAAACAAGTCAGTGGTTTGTACAATACCAGCATTGCTCCCCAGCTGTTGGCAGTTTTAACTGGCCCTTCTTGGTGAAATAAACATTTACTTGCTCTTGGCATAATGGAAGTGAATTTGGGCTCATATTTAAATGATCCACTTCATACATTTGAAAAGATTGGGAAACTGTAAGGGCTGCTTTCCTTATGAATCATTGCAAGCATGTCAAGATAAATCTTTCTGAAGAAAGAAGTAGGAATGCTTTATATATTTGAATTGCAGTTTTATATCCAACAACATACGACTCTTCATTCTTCATTTTTCTTCGAGAACTGCTTTTACACAGAAAATCTTTAGTTGTTTCTCACAATATATAAATATATGAGGGTCAAGATTAAACCATATATTTATCTGCCATCATAAGTGTTAAGCTGTTGGGAAGTATAGGTCAGCATATCACTAATAAAGTACTACCAGAAATAAAGTGGAGGAGTAGAAAGAGGACATAATTGCTACCTTGTCAAAGCCAGGAATTTTACAATGTAGAAAGGGGGGGGGTGAGTGGGGGAAGGGAGAATGACTGACTGACTGACTGACTGACTTTGATAGGAAAGCATCGGGTTAAAATAAATCCATTTTTGCTTTGCAGTAGTTTCCTTCATAAGAAGGACAGTCTGGGAGGTGTTTTCACTTCATTGCTGATATAGGAGCAGTTCCTTGCTCCCTGGGAACTGCAGGAGAGGTCGTATGTCTCAAGGACCTGGTGGTTAGGTAATGGACAGGCATAATTGGCAGGCAACACTGCAAGTTTCCAAAATGTAGTTGGAAGTGAAAACATCTCTTCCCCATCCTTGCTTTAATAGCAAGGCTTGATTCTTCTATTGTCAGCTATCACGGTTGTTTTGTTCTTCATCATAATAAAAGGTGTTTAAAATAAAAGTAAACACAGAAATCCTTATAATGTGTTTCAGTATTTTAAGAATGGATATGTTATATGATTGGGGCAAGGCAATAATTATTTATTTCCGTTTCCTTTGAAGCAACTCAATTTTGGAGGAAAATATATATTATTAAACTGAATATAATAAAGATGTTCCAGGGAATTATTTGTATAGTAAAGGTCTTCATTTCTAGAATAATAATGAAAAATGCAGTGATGCTTTTTTTCTTCCTAAAATTGTTTCAAATAATTTAAACAATTACTTCTCATTGTGTCACAGGCTAGTAAAAAATTAGATGTTAATATCATAGTATCTTCTCTATCTTGTATTTACTGGAGGTAAATTAGGAAAATGGTTGGATATAATTTAGTTAAATTTAAAATTAAGCTGTTTCTACTTATTTGATAGGCAGACGGTTCATAGATGAGGAATTCTGCTTGATATGTGATGTTTTGTACGCTCTCTGTAGAAAATTAAAAATATTCACACCTGTTTATATGGAGTTCTGCAAGATTTACAATCTTGTTAACCTGTAGCTGGGAGTAAACACCACAGAACACAGAGAGAATTATTTCTAAGAGAAGGTGCATGTCTTAAGAGGGGCTTATAAAATATCCATGTTGAAATTGGTGTTGGTGAAAGTTTCATGTGCTTGTAAATGACCTTTCTGACTTCTTCCTGATGCAGTTTATCCTTTAGGATTTTTTTAATGAATGGCATTGCCCCTTCCCTGCTCACATGCCAGGCAATATGGCTAAGAAGTCTGTACTCCATTTGGATTTACAGTTAAGGTTGTCTGAATAAAATATATGCAAACATATTCTGTACCTTCCAAGTTTCTTTGCTACTCTAAAATATAAATTGAATGCCATTAGATTTCTCTTATTGTTATTTCTTAATTTTTTTTGTTATCTAGTGATTTTTTTCTGTTAATAAAAAATGTTATACTCATTGGTTCATTGAGATAGATCCAAACCTATGAAAGTGTTGCAGGGCTCCTATAATTCATCTTATTTTTGATATACAAAATTAACAAACAGAATTGAATGAATGAAAAGCAAAACAAAAATTATCTTCAGAGCGGTCCTTTGATTCATCACATTGATTTATATTTACCATGCAATATAGAATATAAGTAACCTGCTTTCCAAGATTTTTTTTTGTTCTGTAAACCATATTTTATTTCTTAGGAGATCATAGCCAAAGGTTAGCAAACTGACCCAAAAGCAGCACTATGATTTCAGTATATTATATATTGATGCCCCAGTTGCTAATGGACATTGAGGGGTGTGCTGTCTTGCAGTAAAGACTCTAAATATAATGCCAAACAGAAGTAAGTTACAGCCTAATTAAATGCTTTTTAAAAAACTTTGTAAGTAGGAGCCAAAACATTTAAATCATTCTCTTTCCCTTTGTTATAGTCTGGAATACACAACATACCCAGTTCTTCTTATCCTACTTTCTATGCTGAGCAACCAGTGCTATAATAGAGGATAAGGACAACATGTTAATAATGATGTGGTTGCTTACAGTTGATGATATAATTGGTACTACACTTGGTTATTCAGGCTTCTGCAGCATTGGTAAGATTCTAATCATAGAATTAGAAATACATCAGAACTAAACTTTCTCCCATTCCTCTTAACACTAGACTGGTAAAGAAGCTTAAGTATCATATTATAAATCTCTCCATTGGTCACTGCAACAGCTTGAGAACATAGCTAAATATTACTTCTCAATACATTTTTTCTTTAAACCAGCTTCTTGTATTTTGTCCAAACTTTTCATGACTTCATATATAATTTTAAAAAGAGCTCTCAATGGAATAGGAAAAATATGATACAATAACTAAAAAGTTTAGGCAGACATGGTGTTTCACTTCTTGCGCAAAAGTGAACACTTGCATAAATTCCCTTTCATGTGCTTCAGAAAACTACCCAATCACAATGGCTGATTGTCTGTCATCAAGTCATTGTTGACTTCTAGTGACTTCATAGATTTTCTACATATCCCTAACCTGGTCTTTCAGCATTTCCCATAGGCAATCATCTTCACTGGGTCTATCCACTTTGCTGCTGATCCTCCTGTTCTCTTTCCTTCCACTTCTCTACTGTTAAAGCCTTTTCCAGAGAACTAGATCTTTGCATGTGTCTGAAGAAGGATAAGGACTGGAAATGTTATATCAAATTTTGATCAGTTCCTTGAAACAAGGTGATTCAAGGTAAAAGGTCATCCCAGATTTCAAGTGAAGTCTGCCTATTTAAAGCTATTATTTTGCTCCTTTGTTTAGTATTTTTTATGTTATAAAGAGCTTATCTGGGAGAGCTTCATACTTGTAACAAATTGTACTTACACCCTGAAAGTTAAAAGACTTTTGAATTGGGTTTCAGATATGGAACAATTTCATTTCAGCCAACTGAATACTTCTAAAATTTTCTTGCTTCATTTGAAGTGACTGTCAGTTGCAAATAATCAGGACCATATGTTAAATTCCAGTTAAGAAGATTCAAGCCTATACACAAAAATCTAGTCAACTAACAGAACTAAATTGGTGCTAGGTACTGGGCTGGAGCATTTATGGACACAACAATTCTCCACTGTGGGTGGAGACAGCAGCCAGGCGCGGGTTGTACTCGTCTGTTTAGATTGATGGACTGCATCTGTCATTGAAGTTAAATCCCGCCCCTGTTGCTATGGGCTTCCAGTTTTTGACTTGGTCCATCAGTCTGGACAGACATGTGAGACTGTGTCTCTGTTTTGTGGATTTCGTTCCTTGCATATTTCTGCCTTGTGATTTTTTTGCTAATTGGACTTTTGGACTGTTTGTTCTTCTGACTGTGAGTTGTTTTCAAGTGACTGTGGATTGCCTTCTTTTCCCCGATCCCTTCGTTGAGCAGACAACTGCTCCGGAGTGGTGTGGAGCTTCATGCTCTCTGGCAGGAGGGGCGCTTGGCCTCCTTTAATTGGTGGCGTTTCATGCTCCCACTAATTTCTAGCCCGCGTGGAGCTTTGTGCTCCCCCAGAGCAGATTGTTTGTTCCTTGGAGCGTGCTGCTTTCTTTCGGGTGCTTTGTTTGGCAAGTGGAGCTCTGCGATCCCCTCACAGTTATTCGTGCGGCTCCTTTGAAATCTGACAGCGGCCTCTGGCTCTCTTGTTAATGGAACAGACCTTCGCGCTCCTGTTTATAGCCAGCCATTTCTCTTGGGAGCAATATTTTCAACATTCTCCTTCCCAACTTCGGGGCAGCGGCTTGGAGCTTCGTCCTTGGAGGAGCTTAGTGCTTGCCCAAGCAGCCATTGTGTAGAGCTGCGCACTCCCACTTACAACCCTCTGGAGCCAGCTGCCATTTTGTTGCCACCAAAACTTCATACCACAGCGCTTGAATTGTGCCTTGTTTTTCAGCTGGCCTCCAGGCTTTGGTCTGTGCCTTATCAATTGAAATCACCTGCCCCACTCCATATTCCTTGGCCCTATTACTGAAGGGGAGTATCCTTGGGACTGTTTCACTTGGCGCTAGCGGCTGCAGTGCTTCCAGACTCAATTCAGCTGGTGGCCATTTTGTTGGCACCACCTGGCATTCCTGTGACGGCCATTTCATGCGCTGTGCAGTTGTAGGCCGGGCTGGTTTTTTTGCAGGCAGTCTTTGTGGCCTTGTGCTCCTTGCTTCTACATTACCTCTTGGCTGGTAATTTTACTGGACTGTCAGTCTTGCCAAAGGCGTTGTCCAAATCCAAACATGACCGGAAGGCCGGGCTTGATGAGCAGTTGATGCCCTGCTCAGTGTATCCTGCTCTCAGGGATGCTCAGCATTGCAGTCCTTCGAGAAAGGCCTCAGCTGGCAAGGACTCTCGTGCTTATCACAAATCCAGCAATCATTCTTCTGCTTCCCTTAGAGCCAAGAAATGCCAGGACAAGGTTCTCAAAAAGATTTTCGACAAGGCTTGTGGTCATCTGCCTTTGTCGGTCATTCCTGAAGATGGGGGTGGTCCTTCCACTGCGGCGGTCACCAGAGCAGAACCTCCACCTGTGCCTTCTAACCAGGTGTCCCTCCAGGACTGTCCAGTGGTCATTCAACCAGCTAGTCTGTGGGGTACAACCACGGCCCCAGCTCTTACAGTGGTCCTGGATGTGGCTTCTACACCTGGTTTGGGGCTGGTTCCCTCTTCTATCCAAGCTCCCATGACAGCTGGAACACTTCCAGATCCGGCGTGCAAATTTTTGTTGCCTGAACAAATCCAACACATGATTGATACTGCGCTCCATCAATCACTATCAGCTCATTTCCTGCCTCCCAGCAGGGATGCTTCAGTGAGGTCTGTGGCATCTACCTCCTCGGATAGGGGTTATAATGAGGATTCCCTGTCTGTCGGGGCCCCAGATTCCCCAGCTTCCTCACATGTGAGCCACCCATCATCTCTAGCGGAGGTTGAGCTGTGGGAACCAGACCTGTCGGAGGATGAGAGTCTCCTCCTGGATCAACCCGCTTTCACAGGTCTTTTTCCTCAGGCCCTTTTTAAGTCCTTGTTATTCAAGGTTGTGAATACGGCCCAGCTGGGCTCCACCTCCACTGAACTGGCTCCTCCCCCTTCTCAAACAGCTCCTCTGTTCGCGGAGCCTCCTAAACCTGTGGACTCCATTCCAATGCTACCTCTGTTCCTGGATGTGCTCAGGAAGCAGTGGGCTTTGCCCGGGTCGGCTCCAGTCCCATCATCAGTGGACTGTAAGAATTTCAACGTTGCGCCCGACCTGGCATCTACAGCGAGCATATCAGGGAGCTGCATGGGCCATCTGATCGGCAACCATTTCCTTCTTCAACCAGACAACGTTGTTGTGGTTGTGCCAGCTGCAAGATAAGCTGTCACCTGAGGACACCAGATTGCGGCAGGACTTAAATAAAAACATTGCAGCTGTGCAATTCTCAGCGGATGCTATACTCAACGCTGCCTGCTTTGTTGCTAAGTCTCTTGCTTCCCTGGTGATGGCCCATCATTTGGTCTGGCTCCATCATTGGCAGGTGGATGCTAGGCACAAGTGGCATTTGGCTTCTGTACCGTTTGCAGAAACTAAGTTGTTTGGGTAGCGGTTGGAATCTTTCCTTGTTGAGACCAGGGATAAGCAGAAGGTCTTGCCTGCTGCATACTGTAGGGGGAGTCCTGTTTTCTACCGTATACTAATCACCCCCAGTTTTGAAATTTGGACGGGGGCGTTGGCTCGTCTCGTTTTACTAGTACGTTTTCCCCCAGACAGCAAGGGTCCCAAGACAGGGCTGCAAGCGGTAGACCCTTTTTGAGTAAGCAGCCCTTTCGTGGGGGAGGAGGTTGTTCAAACGACACCATCACTAGCTGCATTTTTCATCCTCCCATTGGTGGCAGATTGGCCCTCTTCGCCAACGTTTGGGAAAGAACCACATCTGATAGATAGGCTACTATATAATCTGGATTGGCCATAGAATTCCTTTCTCCCCTCCGATGTTTTTTGTACGCTGTCCACTTTCTCATAACAGTGATAGGAGAGGCCTTATGGATTCGGCAGTGCAGCATCTCCTCTCAATCAGGGCTATACAAAGAGTGCCTGAGGATCAGGTTGGACAAGGGTTTTATTCTCATGTATCCCTTGTCCCAAAGTCATCGGTGTGTGTGTGTGGAGACCTATTCTGGACCTTAAACATTTGAACTGTTATGTGGTATATCGTTGGTTCAAAATGCAGTCTTTGCGTTCCATCCTAGATGGCGTTAGGAAGGGCGACCTCCTCTCTTCTGTTGACCTCACTGAGGGCTATTTGTATATTCCTATCCTTCCCTCTCACAGGAAATTTCTTAGGTTCTGTTATGCAGGGGTCCATTATCAATATCGGGCTTTACCCTTTGGACTTTCGTCCGCTCCCCGTTGTTTCACTAAAGTGTTAGCGACTTTGGCTGCTTCCCTCAGGGCTGGATCTGTTCGTCTCCAGTGTTATCTGGATGACATTTTAATTTTGTCTACTTCTCCTCAGCAAGCCTGCCAGGACCTCCAGTTAACACTTCAGGTTCTCACTTCTTATGGATTCTCCATTAATGTGGAGAAGAGTCATCTGACTTCTTCCACCTGTCTGCTCCATTTGGGAGCATTGATTGATTTTGTTGAGGGCAGAGTTTATTTATCCCAGGAACGTCAGGATAGCCTAGTAGCTCTGGTATCCAGGGTCGAAGGTTGCCAGAGGGCATTCCCTTTACTACTTTCTCAGCTCCAAGGCAAAATGATTTCAGCTATTTCCATCATTCCCTGGTTCCTTTTACCATTTCAGAAGGCGGGCAGAGGTACGTCATCAGTCATGGTTCCTGTTCCCAAGGAGGTACTCAGATCCCTCAGATGGTGGTGGTCTTCAGCCATTGCCAGGGGCTGCCAGTTCTTCAAACCCCAGAGACTGGTGGTTACAACCGATGCCAGCAAGTTTGGCTGGGGAGCACATTGTCAGTTGCAGGTAGTGCAGGGCAGGTGGAGTACCAGCGAGAGCCATCGAAACATCAATTGGCTGGAGTTATGGGCAGTTTTTCTGGCCCTTCGGGCCTTTCAGTACCTTCTGTCTGACTCCCATGTGCTAATGCTCATGGACAATGTTGCGGCAAAAGCACACATAAATCGCCAGGGAGGCACCAGGTCCAAGTCCCTTATGTTGGAGGCCAAGAGAGCGGGACTCTGGGTGGAGTGTCACCTTTGTTCCTTGAAAGCAGAGCATATTTCTGGGGTGTCCAATTTGCAGGCGGACTGGCTGAGTCAACAGGATATCGACCACTCAGAGTGGTGCCTACACCCAATGCTTTTCAGGGACCTGATGGCCCGGTTTGGCACCCCGGAGGTTGATTTGTTCAACCTGTGAACGCTCAACTTCCGCAGTTTTACTCGCGCTTCCCAACACCTCAGGCAGAAGCGGTGGATGCTCTGCGCTCCCGGTGGCCTCTATGCCTTTCCGCCCGTACTCCTCATCCTGAGGGTCATATGCAAGCTTTTACAGGAGCAGGTGGAGATCATTCTTCTGGCTCTTCATTGGCCAAGGAGGTCATAGTTTGCAGACCTCAAGACTTTGTCACTGGCACCACCCTGGAGGATTCCTTGGAGCGCGGCCTCTCTCATCCATGGGGCAGTGGTACATCCGGATCCTCAGTGGCTCCAGCTGACTGCCTGGCGATTGAGCAGTGTGCTCTGAGTATGAACAACATTCCCGCCAACATAATATGGACCATCCAAGCGTTGCGGAGGCTGTCCATGGACCACATTTATTTGGCCACTTGGAGGGCGTTTTGTGATTGTTGTGACCATAAAGGAGTGTCTGCCCTTCAGGCCACAATTCTCCATGTTCTGGTATTCCTCCAGGATAGGCTCGACAGGGGTCTCTTGCCCAATACACTTTGGTGGCAGGTGGCTGCTATCTCAACGATCCTGAGTTGTGGGTCCCTTACCTCCTTATCCGAACACCCACTGATACATAGGTTTCTGCAGGGAGCCACTAACTTATGTCTCCCCGTGGTGCACAGGTATCCCACCTGGAGCCTGTCTCTAGTTCTGAACTCCCTTACGGGTGCCCCGTACAAGCCCTTGCGGACAACCAGCCTCCGGCTTTTATCATGTAAGGTCACCTTTTTGGTGGCGATTACTTCCGCTAGGCGGATTTCAGAGATTGCCACACTTTCTATGCGAAGTGACTTATGCGTGTTCCACACTGATCGTGTGGTCCTTCATCTTGACCCTACCTTAATCCCTAAGATTATCACGCCATTTCATCGTTTGTAGGAACTCATTCTTCCCAACTTCTGTCCTCACCCTACCCATCCCCTAGAACGCCGGTGGCACAAGTTGGATGTCTGGAGGACTCTCCAGATATACCTCAAGAGAACTGCTGAATTCCGTAGGACAGAGTCTTTGTTTGTGTCATTTCTCCCGGTCTCTTTAGGTGGCAGAGTGACTTTCTCGATCATCAGGTGGCGGAACTGGCAGACAATCACCAAGGTGTATGAACTTCACTCTTTATGTAGACCCTCCAACTTAACGGCACATTCTACCTGCAGTGCGGTGAGGTCAATGGTTTGGGCTACGCAGGCATCTTTGCTGGAGATTTGCAGGGCAGCGACCTGGACTTCCCCTTCCCCTTTTATTCAGCACTACAAGTTGGATAAGTTTGCCTCAGTGGAAGCTGCATTTGGGTGGAGAGTGTTACAAAGGGTTCATTCTGAAGGGGAGTCTTTGGACCAGACTGGGCCTGCCTGTAGCTAGGATAGTGAACTTTGGTATGTCCCATGCCTGGCTTATGTCTCCACCCACAATGGAGAAGGGGTGTTGGTCCTACCTGAGATGCACCTTCTCATTGGGTGGAGACAGCAGCCAGCCCCACCCTTTGTCAGTCTGGTCTGCTTTTCTAACTCTTTTCTTTCTCCCACACGTCGAGTCTGTTTTCCATCTTTGCCAAAAGCTGGAAGCCCCTAGCAACAGGGGTGGGATTTAACTTCTATGACAGGCTCAGTCCATCAATCTGAACAGACGAGTACAACCCATGCCTGTTTGCTGTCTCCACCCAACGAGAAGGTGCGTCTCAGGTAGGACCACCGCCCCTTCTAGGCTGAGTACTCTCTTGACTCCACTTCCAGGCTCTGCTCCTCTTCTCCTACATCAACATCCTTGTTGGTAAAAACCTTTTGTTCATTTTTGTTCCTCAAAACTGTCATCTAAAATTTATATATATAAAAGTGAAAATAACTCACGCC
Organism: Stegonotus admiraltiensis; assembly: GCA_032468215.1. NCBI lineage: Eukaryota > Metazoa > Chordata > Lepidosauria > Squamata > Colubridae > Stegonotus > Stegonotus admiraltiensis. The sequence goes on along the minus strand of JANHZT010006068.1, from coordinate 163 downwards.
AAATTGCAGAATCTCCACAACCGTAAAGCTTCCAAACTTGAATTTTGCCATGTATGTTTCTCTTGGCTTCTAGGTGCTCACTCAGTAAGGATTTTTTGAAATGACCATCAGAGCATTAGTATTTCCTATATTATGATTAACACGCTCTGATGCTAAGGAGTTC
>JANHZT010006067.1:70021-82073 GCA_032468215.1 Stegonotus admiraltiensis | reverse complement strand
CTATCCAGAGAGTTGAGTCCTAAGGAGCTTCATGGAAAGGAGGCTACATTACTAGAAGATCTAAAGAATTAGCTGTAGACTAATGTCTACATTTGCTAGAACCCTCTTTCTAAATAAATGGGTTCCAAAAGGGACTCTCTAATATTATCCATTTCTAAGAACTTTGTCCCCATTATGATTTCCCAGGAAACATTTTACAGAAAGGGCTAAAGATCCTAGCTCATGTTGTGAACTGAGTAGCTACGAGGAAGGGATGTTTGCAAAGAGATCATTGAAGCAATTATATGGCCTTGTTAATCTTTGCCAAGCAGTGTCTCACCTTGTTCAGATGCTCTGTCAGAGGAAAGGCCCTACCTGGGTCCTGAATCACTAAAAAGCGAGTCCAGAGACCTGCTTTTGCTACTCCCAAGCTAAGGCAGATCCTTCATAGCTCTCATCCTCATATTTGTATGCTTGTATTTTCATCAGTTATGCTTAATCTTGTGCTGTTGAACTTAAGAAAAGGTCCTTCATCTAGCTTTAGCATATTCTTTTTACAATTAAATATATTCTGTTTTAACAACAGATTTGGCTTATTAGTTTTCATAACTTGGGTGTGGTTAGCTAACATGGAAAAGAGACATAGAGCCTGATGGTATTTTGGACTAACAGCCACAGAGAAATTCTTTCCAAACGTCCGGAATACTGGCAGTAAGTGGGACTTTAAATGTTGGCAATTCTGTATTTAAAGAGTGTTTGTAAATTCCAAAAGGCAGTTCCATTTGAACATGCCATCGTTTGCATTATCAGACACTCCCTGAAAGTCAAGAAAAGAAACACAAATATATTTTCCCTTCAAAAGTAAGACCAAGAAGGATAGGCATTGTTTGATTCCCTGTTTCATCAAGATGTTTTTAATGTATATAATTAGCTCAGCTTTTGCCTAGTTCCTTTTGTTTTCCTGTTCAGTCATCATCACCTAACTAACCCATCTTTTCTCTATAGGACAAACCAAAACAAAGATTCACCCAATTGCTCTTTCTTTTTCTTTTTCTTTTTCTTTTGAAGGCAATAACTAGAGCAAGGTCAAGACGGGCTTTGCCTTCTGGTAGGGGAAAGTGGCAGTCTGTGGTTTGTTTTAGCACAGCCTCTTCCATTCACATTTCTCTCTCCCACTCATTAGTTTGTTGTGGTTGGAGCTAGTAATAGCTGTTTTGTACTAAGGAGAGGCAGAGGAGGAGGGGAGCATGGAGACAGCAGCTCCTCTGTTTTCTTGAAAAGATGATTTTTCCCTCCTCTCCCTCCTTCCCTTGATTCTCATCAGTTTGTCCTGGCCTCCTCCTTTCTGTCAGCTGTTAAACAGTTAAGCAACAGGGAGTGATTTTTTTTCCTCCCCTTCCATCCCAAGTCTTATTTTGCTAATAGGAAGAAAGAGTTTAATCTGTCAGAAAGGATCTCTCTTGCAGCTGTTGCATTTTCTCTGTCTGAAGAATGAAGCCCCACTTTGTGAAGAGATGGGAGGCTCCCAGTAAGGGAAAGAACAGAGGGCACAGAAGGAAGCCCTGCTGTTTTTCAACTCCATATTTCAGAGGGGAAATCTTCCCCCAGGGTAGACCTCTAAAGCCACCAAAGATGGAGATAATTGCTCCTGGTGCTTGCCGGAGGCTGTCTAGTGATGAATCAAGCTGCTGCACAATCCCAAAGGATATATAAGTGGATCTATTCTGTACTCATAGGTGGCATTTCTTTTCAATCAGCACATCACACAAAGCACTACCCTTTTGTCCACTACTGAGCTCCATTAATGTGTCAGAGACTGCCCCAGAGCTCAAGCTTTCCCATTCACAATTCCCTGAAGAACAGGAAAAAGCATGTCCTTTATATAACACAGCTGCACGCATAAGCTCAGTAAAATCTGCTAATGTTTCCTTTCCGTGCTGTAGATGCTGCTAAGTGAGATTGAAAGTCCTACTGGCCTGCTCCTTTAATTCAAGAATAGGTCTGCCATATATCCCAATTAATATATGAACTGTACAGAACTGGTCATCCTGTCAGGAGAATGGGGCAAGTCTACACAGGCAGAAGTTGCACATGTATACTGCACAGATGATACCTTTAGGAAAGGCAACTGTGCTAATCTTTCAACGTTACTGTAGGTGTAACCTGGTTGGGTTTTGAATGGCGCTTGGCTTAGGTTACTTGGACTGAAATGATACTGTAAGTGTGTGTGGCATAAGAGGGGTTACTATAGGGCATGACTGAGCCTTGTAGGTAGAGCCTTGGAGAGAACAGAAAGGTTTGCACCACTCTCATCCGGAGCCTGCCCTCTGGTGTTGTTAATCCTTCATGCTTGAGAGCAGCAAATTCCACCATCAAACAGGGAAACTCAAGAAGAGGAGCTTAAGTTTCCTTCAAAATTCCATTTTAGGAAAATTTTGCAAGCAGGCATCCCACCGTAGAGCAAGTGGCCCCAGTTTCATAAGCATTCATTCAGCAGCATCCATGCCAAGCACGTAATGTAACAGGCGCTCTTTTTCTCCTATACCACTGATGCTGGAATGGAATGAAACTCAAACATTTGCTGGTAAAACTCACTTCTTATTAATACACCCTTCTGTTCTATAAGAACAATCGGGCTGATTCACTCAACATTTTGTCTGTAACCTTTTAGAATTTAGTTACTTTTAATCCCCTGACTCTTTCTTGGAAAGTACCTATAGGGAAGTAACATTTTATTATTCCAAGTACAATCATTTTCTTTCCAAGAGTTGGTTTTTAAAAATATCTTGTTACAGTTTTAGAAGCCCAAAAAAAAATGTGATAAAAAAATTGATTGTGAGAGGTATGGGGACATAATCACAGTTAAATCATAAATAGCATGATAGCATTATTCTGCAGGATTGTTGTGTTATAAGAAAATATTTGTCTGCAGATTGCATATTAATATTTGTAGAGATATGACTGAACAATCTATTCTTACTTTCCCTCTTCTGTTCTCCCTCCCTGAGTGATCCATCTATTCACCTACTACTCCTAGTGATTATTGGTAGTCCATTCTTGGCTTCCTTTTTTTTTTAACTCAACATGTTTAGATACAAGCAGTATCTTGTAATGGAAACTTGGCTGCCAGAACTGAGCTCCTCTGAAGAATAGAGGCAGTGAAAAGGGTAGAAGGCACTACTGGTGATGGAAAGGAAAGGGCAGGTACATTTTATGTGCATAAAGCACTTCGCAATTCTTTGTTCATTTATCCTTTCAGTAAGCTGCAGAGATTGTGACTTGCCCAAGCCCACCCAGTGAGCTTTGTGGTTGGATAGAGATTACAATCTAGATTTCTCACATTAAAATTCAATATTGTGTCTACATAACCACATTGCTCTCTTCTTACCTCTTCCGATGAAACTTGCTCAAATTCAAAGCTACATGTCTATTTTAAGGACAATTAAATCTTGGTGGTTTGACATTCCTAGAAAAATTACGTTCCTACTCATCGGCAGTTAAGCACTGAATAGATGAACTGTTAGAACCTTACCTGTTAACCTTGGTCAGCTGTCTTTTTAAAACATCATTATCAGTTGTAATCAGTTACTCAGTGTTTAACAGTACATTAACAACTTTAAGAAGCTTATTGTAAATTTTAGCCATTAGATTTGTTTACATATTATTAGAAGGTTTCAAACCCAGGCAATGCATTTGCCTTTATTTTAATAAGCCTGTATATTCAACAGCCAAATTAGAAGATATAAAGCATAAAGTAAGTGGATGATTTATTTCCTTTTGACAAAGGCATGGATGAACATTCTGTTTTCAGATATCCTACCCTATGTCTGTTAAGCAGTGCCACCAATACTTTTCTTACTTTCTGAGTGTACCCGTATTACCTTCTACCTTTTAAGAATACAAATACTGTACTCCGTGTTAGAATGATGAAAGTTGTGCACACTTTCTTCCAGTCCAAGAATGCAATTTTTGTATTGAATTTTTATTATTTATTTATTTATTTATTTATTTTGTCGAGTACATATTAGATAATATATATAAGTATAAGCATGAATTGAATACATAAAATGAATACAATTAAAGGGAACACTAGGACAGGGTAGAGATGGTAGGTAGAGATGTTCAACCTAGAATATCAAAGACATCAGATTTTAGAAATTGCAGACTACTCAATTCTGTCTTAACAAAACAAAAAAACCCTCACAAGCCAGCAATTATCTAGACAAAATATATACCTAAAACCATCTTACAGAAGGTTGCATACAGAAAGTCATGTGGAAGGGGCAATTGTGTTCAAACTACAAAAATAAAGTGATATGTAAAGCTGTGTTCTAGGGCAGGAATGGAAACCTTCAACCTTAATCTAGCTACAAAGCCTTGAATCCCTCACCCTTTCAAAGTCCCCCCTCCTTTTGATCACAAGTAGTCAATCAAACTATCTGAGCTGCGTCTACTGTTTCCTCTTTGAAGAAAGAAGACTCATGCAGCCAAAGTAGAGTTGAGCTATCTCAAGAGAGGTAGATATTTGATATCTGGACCTGCTGTAGCTTTGGGAATGATTGATGTGGCTTGCTTGATCACAGAAAATTCTTCTGTTCTTTGGTGGTGTTTGGAAATATGGACACTCATGAGTGTGATGTACTGTTTAAGAATGTAAGGAGCTCCCGATTCGCACTGTTTCATTCTTGCCTACTCTATATAATTTTTTGATTCTCCACCTCTGAGTGAATCTTGTGAGGAATCTCTTGAAGTATCCAGTATGGGACATGTTGTTTGTCTATGTTTATGACCTAGCTCAAAATACACTTTTGGAGAAGAGAGCAAGTTAGTTTAAGCCTCAATATCTTGGTATCTTTTGCCCTGTGGAGAAAAAATATAGAGTGTACATTAGGCAACATTAGCCTCAGCACCTTTCTTACCATTTTACAATGTACCATTGACATTTTTCCCCCTTTTGTTGGGGGGGGTGTTTTTGGTGTGTGCTTCAGCTCTTTGGAATTCAACAGAGTTAGCTATTTTAAGCTTGCTTTTTTTTTGACAAGTTTTCTCTCCACCCACCTCTATGTCTCTTTGCCTCCCAGAGGCATTGTTAAGTTGAGGAACACTTTGAAGATGAAAATCATGAGCTGGATGCCAAGCATTACTTATTACATTAGGCCTCAAGGGCTAAAAACATTGACATTAAAGAGATGTGTTTAATCATAAGGATTTCTTTTCCAGTAGAGGACGATCCTTGTAACTTTCCTCCATCCTTATACAAACATCAATGTTATATAAATCTGTTTCATTTTATTCGTATAGGAATTTAGCCATTGGGATTGGCATTCAGAATTTTCCAGAAGGGCTAGCTGTCAGCCTTCCCTTGCATGGGGCCGGATTTTCAACATGGAGAGCCTTCTGGTAAGCAAGTCAGATTGTTACTCCGGTGTTTCTTTGTGTTTTCTTCACTGTTATCTGCTTTAATAGTAGAGCTAAAATGCATAAAAATGGCTTTGAGTCATACTATCCCTCTAATGCAAGGAAAATGCTGCTATTTCTGTTGATAGTTCTCAAACTTTTTATTCAGTGAAACAATGTGGTCCCTGAAGAGCCTCTTGTGCAAATGGAGTTTTCCTGCCAAATATTTTACAATTTCATTGAAGGCATTGATCCTAGCTTTTTACCAAAATGAAGGATAAAGGGCAGCTGCAGGTAGTGATCTGAACTTAAAGAAAAAAACATCAGTAGCAGTACTATCTTCTTGCTTCTATCATGCAAAAGGAATAATTTTTCTAGTCCATCTCACCATTGCCTGAACTGGGTAAACAGTAGAATTGAGGGAGAATTTGCCAATTTTTTCATAGCGTTTGCTGCCTACAAACGAAATAAACTGATGGGTCACACTGGGCTTTATTTTATTTTTTTTACTGTCAACTGATCCAGACCTGATCATGTTTATCACATGTTTGTGATAAAATCAGATAATTGGGCACCCTCCAAATGTTTTGGGTTTCATCTAATAGCACCAATCAGCATGGTTAGTACCAATGAATGGTTGGAGTTATAGTTCAAAATACACTCCGTTTTCAACACTGATCCTGATGCCCACATTCTAATGCTTCAATGAATCTACATCTGAGGGTTCATATGAGGATCCCTCGATGCCTCCATACCCTTTATACACATCCCGTAATGTGGCTTTATTTCTCCCTGGTTGGTCTGTCATATTAATTTCCTAATTTTTGCCCCCTTCCAGTTTTATCTAACAGCATTGATTTGAAATTTTGATTTTTAAAAAAAATTCATAAATAAATTCGAATTGTAATAACTGCAACAAGCACACATTCTCCAAAGCCCTCAAATTGCTCTCCCATACACCTGCTAACGCATCTGCATGCTATACTAGTCAGAAACCTTCTGGTGAAGGGAAAGGGTTCAATGTCACCAATTGAATGCCCTCTAGATGTGTTAGGCCAGGGGTCAGCAATCTGGGCCTCTGGAGCCGCATGTGGCTCTTTTACCCCTCTGCTGTGGCTCCCTGTCACTCAAAATTTGAGTCACAACCACCAATATGCAACACCTGTCGGCACACAATTTATTGAGCTTTTCAACCCCCGGTAGGCCAACCATGGATAAACCCAAGGAAAAAAAAGTTTCAGAAGAAAACAGAATGTTTAACATATGCTAGTTTTGTGGCTGCTCAAGAAATAGTCAGGCACGGGAAGGGTTTTGTGGCTCCTGGTGTTTTCTGTGGGAAATGGGTCCAAATGGCTCTTTGAGTATTTAAGGTTGCAGACCCCTGTGTTAGGCCAATTGCATAAGAAGATGCAGAGAAGATGAGGGTCCTCACTGGGATTTTTAGATCTCTTAAGTGATGTGGAGCCTTTAACCTCCTGAAAGTTTCGTAGAGAAACAAAGTGGACCACGTAAATTAGGAATATTATACTTTGAGGCAGGCGAGAGAGAGAGAGAGGAACAGAGAGAGGTTGCCTGATGTTCTCATCTTTCCTCCAGAGCTTTTGGTCTCTTCTCAGTCTAAAGGAGGGATGACCTCCTAGATGTTTGCTCAAGAATGACTTGGAGAAGTTTCTGTTTGTTTTTCAAAGGCTGATAAACATCTCTGACCCCAGAAAAGAACTTGGCAGAGAGAAGGGAAAGAGCTGATCTTATATTGACTCTGACTTCTCCAAAGGGTGGCAGCTGAGGGGGGAAAACAATCCACTCCATATAGAAGGAAAGAGATCCTCTGTTTCTTGAGTGACATTTTGCTCCACTTGCTTTACAGGTATGGGCAGCTAAGTGGCATGGTGGAGCCCCTAGCTGGCATCTTTGGTGCTTTTGCCATAGTGCTAGCAGAGCCTCTCCTCCCATATGCTTTGGCTTTTGCTGCTGGAGCAATGGTGTATGTAGTGATGGATGACATCGTCCCAGAAGCACAGATCAGGTGAGGTGCTGGTTCATTTGCATCTGATCAACTTTAAAATCCTAGAAGTACAATGCAATCTAATCTACTTAATTAAATGATTTTTTTCTTACATTAGTAAATAATCATTAGTAAGTAGTATTCAGTAAGTGGTAATAATCACTAATTAGTAGTAATCAACTTAATAATTAGTAATAATTTGATACTACTAATTAGTAATTGACAATTATCTAATTAGCAATAATCTACTTAATAATTAGTGACAGTCAGAGGTGGTATTCAGCCAATTCACACCGCTTTGGGCAAACTGGTAGTGGCGATCGCAGGTGGGCCTGCCCACCTGCCCTGGCTCCAATTTGTGCTATTTAGGCACGTTTTCGAGGCTGGGCGCATTTACGGAAGGTGAATGAGTGAGCAAAGCGCATGCACAGAAGACCAGGTGCATGCACAGACAGCGTGCTTGTGCATGAAGCAAGCATGCGTGTGTGCGGCGAACCGGTGGTAAAGGTAAGTGAAACCGCTGGTGACAGTACTACTAAACAGTAATTAATAATAAACTACTTAGTAATAATTACCTCTTTGTTGACCCTGTATTGTTGACCCTCTACACTTATATCCAGAATACATTATTGAAGCAGCTAGGAGCAACAATTAACTGAAAAATCACAACTTTCATTAGTTTGAGGATCAACTTCATCAGCACTTGACTGGAGCCAACTAAAAAAAATCAGAAATTATATTCTGTCTTTAGTAGACTACTTTATTTTGGAAGGACACACAATTGTTTGTTTTCTGCAGTGGTGAAGGGAAACAACCAGAGCCTTTGTGTATCACAGTCAGATGAGTCACAAATGGGCCAGATGGCTTTCTTATGATTTGTCTAAGTTTTCTCACTGAGCACAGACCACTCTGAGTAACAATCTCATTACCAGCAAAGCAGAACGTTTACGTAACATCTACAGTACTGCAACTTCCACATCTCTCTAACATTGTAGGGTCCTTCCATATTTAAAAGGACTGTTCTGTCTTCAATTTTTGCTTGATCTTACCCAATAAAGCAAAATGGTTGCTTTTGTATAACTGCAGCTCTCTTAATAGCCATCTTGACTTCAAAAAACTCCACCTAACCTCCACATTGAGGTCTGAGGATATCTGATAATTTTCTGAACTGACAGTTTAGACATGAATGCTACATGTCAGGTAAAGCTCCTGCTAGAAAATCATAGGCTTTGGAGTACTATATCAACAGTAGACTGTGCAAGTGTGGAACCCAATATTTTAATTTCACAGATAACTGTGAACCTAATAATTTCACAGGTAGCAATGTGCATGTTCAGTTTTGTATTTATTCTTGTATAATGGCCAAATAGTAACACAAATTGATAGTGGGTATTATGGTATCAGTACTCCAATATCAACAAATAACTGTATTCCAGAATCACTTCATGGAAGCATGAAAAATGTATGTGTGCTTGAATCAAGATAGAATGAAGTATCCAAGCAGGAAACAGTAATTTGTTGTTACCAAGCCCCAAAATTAATATAAGTCTGTATGGTAGATATGTTGTGGTGAAACCTACGAAACGTGCAGGTGTCCTGAAAACTTTGAGAGCTAAATATTTAAGAATCAATTTACTCCTTGCAATATGAACAGCTTACGCAGAAGGAAAGGTAGAGAAGCTTTTAGAAGGAAGTTGAACACTTTTAGAAATCTTTCGGTTTCAAGAGGGGGAATTTTTTTTTAAGTCTTATCAATTCTAAAAATGTCATTCTTAGCAAACAAACAAACAAAAAAAACATTATTGCCTTTTCTTTTTCTTTTTAGTGGCAATGGAAAGCTGGCTTCCTGGACAGCCATCTTAGGATTTGTGGTTATGATGTCCCTGGATGTAGGACTTGGATAATAAGAAAGAATGCCTTTTCTCAAACTGACCTTCAAAATGCATCGAAACAGGAGATATTGCACAGTAGAAATTGCAACTGGACTATTGTATTTTACATTATTGTGCGGAACTGAGCTGGTATTGATTTAATGATGTTGATTTTTAAAACTGGTCATAATACATATGGGGTTGACCTTGGGAAGCAGGTATTTTTGTGCATTTGTCCTTTTGCCCCTAATTAGTTCTCTTTCTTCAAGGTTGTTGGTTATGAAGCGTAATCATGAGTTTTTAAGAGTTTTTTTTTAAAAATTCTTCTCATTGTTGAGGCAGGTTTCTATAAATGTAACTGTCCAGTGTGGTCTATTGCTGTATGTATTGTGTTGTATGGAACAGAGTGGGGCAGCCTCAGAGACCTACAAGGCTTATAGTCTTCTATTGACACACAGTGACCAACAACACAGGTGTGTTGAGTTTTTTCTTCAGGGATTTGGAAATATTTACTTTTATAAGTTGCGGAAATAAATAGTATCTTTTTTTTTTAAATAATCAAGAGCATAGATAAGATTTTAGGAGATTTACTTGGACAGCAAGGCTGAATTGCTAATGTGCCCTTTACATATCCTCTAGTAAACAGTTCTCAGCAGTAAATCTCTGCAGGTGGATCAGAGTCTCTTGACAATGTATAGTTTGTTCTGCATTGTCATTGCAAATAACAAAAGGCAGTAGCATTTTGTTTCATTGTTTGAACCAATAATAATAATATATCTGTTCGAAACATTTTTCCACCTTTGGGTATAAATGTGAAATGGTCTTGTGTTTAAAAAAATGTATTGAGGAATTGCACTGTCTTTCCGATGGATATAAAGATGGCATGACCCAGCGAAGGTTAATATAAACAAGTCATTTTTCTAACAATCTGACAAATCTATCGTAAGTGTGTGCCAAGGCCCTTGTGTAAGAAAATAGTATCCATGGGGCCATACAGTCAGAATACATCTGAAGGACTAAACAATTTTACAGATCCAGCAAGAGAACTTAGTATATGTATGGAATGTATATGGAATGTACATATACATATATGTATATGTACTTTTGACTCAGGACTGTTTGCTTTACATCTCCAGTATTTATTCTTCCAAACGAAACCTTGAGAATTGTGCTTGAAATAGCTCTTCCCAGATCTTACAGTGGTGTTTGTGCAAATGGATAATACTGCCAATAGTAGCCCCATTCCTAGCCTATACCGTAGTGGTAATCAGTTAGGCTTTTCTGATAATTCTTAGTGTTCCAGGAGAGATGGAGTACAAGATAATTGCATCCAGAGTCCTAAGTAAATCCTGTAAAACTTCCTGTAAAACTGACTAAAACTTTCTAAGAGCCATGCAACTTCCCTCAACTGGCAAGGAAATTAAATTATATAGAATTGTTTCTTCATTTTCAGGAAGGGGTTTGTTACTGCGCACAAAGACCATTACAGAATGAAGTTTGTAATTGATTTTTTTAAAAAATCTGAATAAAAAGGGATCAATAATGTGTGTGGATGTAATGGGCCAATTCTTTATTTTTCTATTTCTATCCCACTTACTTTTTTCTTGACTTACCAGACTCTTCAGCAACCTTTTAGTATATTACTATTTGCACTCAAATGCATTCGAGTTTATCGGACCTTTGATATCTCTGTATATGCTGCATTTGGTAGATGATATTTTTATTATGAAAATATAAGCCAGTGTCCATTTAATCAACATAGTCAAGCTGATTCTACCCATTGTTATTGTTTACTGGCATTTGTAATATAACTGCTTAAAATATCGCCCAGTCTGCCTTCCAATCTATAAGGGATACATTGAAGAATGAGCCATTCTTATTAGAAAGTCTGCATTTCTGGCACCAGAAAACATCTGGCCCTTCGTTCCCTTACAGACCCATGACAGCTGTTACTATATTCCTTGTTCTACCTCGAGGTGCAAACTGAAAGCCAGTGGGGGAAAACATTTCTATCAGTTGCACCCTTTGAAATGCCTCTCCTGTCTGCGACATCTGGTGTTCTCAATTTGTTCTTTCATAACAAGTTAAAAGCAATTTACCATCAGGAGTGTTAGTCTTAGGGAAGATTAAGGCTCTAGGGATCTAGTAATCTGGGCTATTTGTCCTGTCATGGTTGTTTTCCAGAACTTCATTAATACAGAAGGCTTTCTGGGACCGTGTGTTCTGATTTCTGTTGATAAGTTATAGAGAAATGCTTAGGGGTTTCTAAATAAAGTGACTCCTGGAGGGCTGAAGGTCATCGAGTGATGCAGTGATATCTGGAAGATGGTGGAAGAGCTCTAGCTGATTTCCCCCCTCCCCCAATTTCTTCTTGGGATTTTGGTGGAATTAAAAGTAGAAGAAAGGAAGTTTTAAAATTAAAATTTGACCATTTTGCTATGGAATTTTGAGGTCATGATCTGGAGATACTAATTGCCTGGCTATGTTACGGAGTAATAATTAATGAAATGTTCTTCATAGACTTCCAGCTGATTTCAGTTAATAATGTGTTTGAATGGGGTGACATGTTCTCCGAACCCCAGCCCTGAAGACCAGAGAAAAAAATCAGGAGAAATCCCTGAGGTTGCTTGCTTGCTACTACCTTGTACTTTACTACTAGAAGGTCTGGATGTGCCTGAGGAAGAAGGTACAACTTCACAGAGATGAAAGAGACGAGCCGTGGGAGTACAGTGGACTAAAACACTGTTATTAACATCTGCTGCTTGCAATTACTGCAAGTTCAAATCTCACCAGGCTCAAG
>JANHZT010006067.1:28513-40102 GCA_032468215.1 Stegonotus admiraltiensis | reverse complement strand
GTGGTATTTACTGGTTCTCCGAACTACTCAAAATTTCTGCTACTGGTTCTCCAGAACTGGTCAGAACCTGCTGAATATCACCTCTGCCGAGGAATGATAGTAACTCTCCACAGGTATTTAAAGGGTTATTATATAGAAAGAGAACAGGTTACAGAGTAAAAGACGATGCAGAAAGTTGGTCCACATAAATAAATAGGCACATAAAAAGCAACTGCAGTTGAAAATTTATCAAAAAACATGGTAAGATTAATTTGACAGTGGAGAAATCCTGGTCATGTTTAAGATGAGGCTAGAGAGCCATATTTTGGAATACTTTGATCTGGAGTTCTTTTCTGAGTAGAGTATTGGACTTGAAATGTGGTCATCTGTGAGGGCTATCTCTATCATCTCTATCTCTATGTATATCTGTCATCTCTATCTCCATCTCTGTCATAGCTTCATCTCTCTTACATGTTTCTCACTGTTCCCTCATGAATAGTAAACGTTGAGGTGGGAACATCTTGTTTTCTGCATATTTGCAAAAAAGAGGTTGTACAAAAATGTCTCACAAACGTGTGCGTGTGTGATAGTTTTGCCTCCAACAGCAGGGCATTGTATGGCTTATATATCTGAATGAGCCATTAACTGGCAGCTAAACGTTAACCCCACATTCGGAAAAAAACCCCACATTATTATTTCTGAGAACAAATGATTCAGTCCCGTACAATGGTTTAGTTTAATTGCCTGTTACAGATTGATGGTAACTTGGATGATAGATTTTAAGCTTGCTTTGTCATGGATCATAATCAACCATCTTATTGAGAACACAAGATTCTTGGTGGAATGTTATTTACACACCTGGTTGTCAAAGAACATTATTGGTTCACGTTGGCATTTGTTATATAGTTGTGGGTATTAAACTTCCTTGAGCACAGTTCTAAGTTCTGGAAACTCGAGCAGGGGTCTTCAACTTTAGCAACTTTAAGACCTGTGGACTTCAACTCCCAGAATTCCTGAGCTAACTTTGCTGGCTCAGGAATTCTGGGACTTGAAGTCCACAAGTCTTAAGGTTGCCAAGGTTGGAGACTCCTGAACTAGAGGATTCCTCTGTCTGTTTCTTTCCCTTACCCTTGCACTGACTCCTTTTTATTTATTTATTTTAAGGAGGAGAAAGCTCCCAGACTAGCTTTGTAGCAGATTGGGATTCCTAGCCATATTTGAGCAGTTAAAACAATGATAATTCAAATGAATATTTTTTGCAGTTTTAGACATACTGTGCAGTTAGACGGTAGCTCTTGTTTTTCCCCTAATCCATTTATATATCTATCTTATTAGCATTCTTGATCAATTAACTGATGGGATTGCATAGAATAGATATGAAACAGAGAGAGTTCCTTGGGTTTTTCTTCCTAAATCAGATGCTAATCTGCTCATACAACTAATAATTTCCTCCCAGTGTACCTCTGTTCTACCTGCCTGTGGATTGTGACCTTTCCATGTTCTGGCAGTAACACTGGACTCAGATGGTCATCATAAATGGGCGTCCAACTAGGAGGAAAAGAGCACAGGCAATAACAGACAGTTGCAGATTGAGTTCTTGTACCATGTTATTTTTTTTTTTAATGATGTTCTATTGACTGTAAAAGAAAGTCAGTTCCTGGGCTTTCTTATGTGTTGTTTTAAATGCAGTGCAGTCTTTAAAAAAACAGCAAAACAAAGTGATACACACTCATTCTGCACAACTTGCTCACAGTGAGTGCTCACTGTGACTATTTCACAGTAAATTCATTTTCACAAACCGCAGAAATTGCTGCAATTAAAAATGTTTTTTTTAAACTTATTTGTTAAAATTTGAACTGTGATAGTAGATACATTTTGCATCCACACAAGAAGCCTAATGCAATTAACATTGAACTTTGTCAGTCTCTTCCAGGCCTGAATTCTGCTTTCCAAAGAAATTTAGTTCTTCCTTCAGCATGGTGTAGTATTCTAACTTTCTAATTCAGCACTAAGGATAGTTGTCCTCCTTGGTTTAATTTATGCCATTGATTACTAATTTCTGCTTTCTTTTTCTTTTTTGGTTTATTGTTGGCATTTGGAAGATTTTTTTTTACTGTAAAGACATACATTGTCCATGTTAATTTTTCATTTTTTTATTGCTCATACGGTTTAAAACTAAATAAACTTTGATGTCCAACTTTCAATATGTCCCTAGTCCTTTTCTGATGCTATAGCCATTAATGAGAAATGTTCCTCTGTCTGTTGAAGTAACCTATATCATACAGGAGGTGAAACGGTTGCTAATCTTTCTGGACTAGGAAGGCGCCCAGTAACTTTCATTTTATTGCTGACCTATTTAAATTCCTCTCCAATTCTATATGCCAGCCTGAGAACCAGTCCTTCTCTGAATTCTGTAGTGTAACTGGTAACTCAAAAATTCGCATACTGTATTTTAATGAAAAGTGTCATGAAAATGCAGTTTATTAAGGAGAATGGATATCTAAAAGGAATAATTAGGATGCAGAAGTGCTAAGAAAAAGGCAAGTGAATTCTTTGTGTTTGTGTGTGTGCCATTTTTACAAAAAAGTTGCATATGGATGCAAATTTAAGAAGGTGAAAATGAGATACTGAGATTAGCCTGTCTTTTATCAAATAAGAACTCCAATTTTTAGGTAAAAATGGAGTGTATTGTTCATTTCTCCAGCATATCAAACTAGTGTAGCTAACCTACTAATTTGGCTAAGGGGTTTACAGCATGTTCCAATGTTTTCAATCTCTGAGATAGGAAAAAAACATAGTAGACAGGGTGAGATTCCTCATTCTGGCCTTTGAAACTTGTATTGCTGAAGTTAGGGACTCTTAAAAGAGGGTGTGACAAGGAACTGAATGGAGAAGGATTTCTTTTCAGTACTAAAAATAAAGAGTAGAAATCTCTGCTTTTATCCTTCAGGACTTCTGTTGGTTGTCAGGACATTTGGAGCACCAAAGTATCTCGAAATTCAGCATTAGAGTCAAATTGATGTCCTGGTAGTATTGAGCCCAAATGGAGCTTCCTGTCATAAGGTCTCCAACTTCAGTTTTGTCTCTCTCTTTTTCTGTTCTCTTAAGTTGCTGAAGTCTAAAATAAGAATCTTGATTTACCTCTCTTCTTCAATATCTTGGATATATAAGACTTGCTGTGTGAGAATCTGCAGGGGCATCAGTGATAGGTTGGTGAGCAGTTCTGCCATCTGAATGCATTTGCAAAGCTGAATCTGTTATCTAAGTCTGTCAACTTTGATGAATATAAGTACCACTAACTTTGACAATGGTTTCAGCCAACATTTCTAGCCTGTTTATTGGGCCTGTTCTGAAGTAGCTGTTTGTCATTTATTTCTTCTCAGCCAATATTTGCTTGTGATACTTTGAGCAGAATTAATTAATTCTGGAAATAGAATAAGACCCACAGTATATATCAATATTCTTGGGAATAAGAAATTTCTGAATGATGGTACTTGGGCTTTCCAGGTAGAAAACATCTGAGTTCCAACTTTATTGTGACAAACAGGTTGTTTCTCTAGGCTGTTTATCCACAAATAATAAATCTTCCTCATTCTGTTCAATTATTGTGTTGTTTTATCACCGCAGTCTGGGACTGGCCTCTCTTATTTTAATTCTTCATGGAATGAAGACTATTAATAGTTCAAAGGAGTCCAGGTACCAATTCAACTTAGCGCGATGACTTTCTTCTGGATTTGCTAATTCAAGTCATTAGAGCAGAAAGTATTTAGTTATCTACTTCTGACCTGGAATCAATATTGGAACAGAATTTGATCTGCGTGAGATGGAGATACTCCTTGAGAAATGGGGCAAAGGAGTGACCACATCCTCCAACTTTTGCCTGAACCATTTTTGTTCAAAAGGAAACTTTGCCAATAAAACATGTGTCCTTGAAGACTATAATGATGAGTCCAAACTAGCAATATTAATGGGTTTCTTCCAGGGGAAAAAAAAACAATCTACACCATAAATTTGTGCATCTTTAAAGTGACCCTGTTTTTATTGCAACAAATATAGTTGACTGTGGGACCTGTATGTTGTATGTGAGACTTCCTAATACTGAGTAAATATGTTAAATTGTCAGGGAAACTTTATAATGAGGGGGTTCCTTCCTGGAGGATCTAAAAGATCATGTTAATCTTCATGTTCAAAACAAAATATACTGAGTAGATGTGAAAATGTCCCAGGCTGTCATTTATTGAACACAATAATGCAAGCTGAACTTCAAAAGAGAAGACTGTTAAAGAGGCAGGCTTAATGTAAGCCACTTGGTACTTCAAATAACCAATTCAAGTATTTCAAGCAACCACTGATCCTTAAGCGTCCATTCGAGCAACCTCCAGTAATCCATGATTAAAGAAGTGGCGACCTCAGTGACTCTTTCTACATTTGCAAGAAAGGGAATATACATGTATGTGGGAAAACCAAGAAGGTCTTCATTTTTAA
Organism: Stegonotus admiraltiensis; assembly: GCA_032468215.1. Lineage (NCBI taxonomy): Eukaryota > Metazoa > Chordata > Lepidosauria > Squamata > Colubridae > Stegonotus > Stegonotus admiraltiensis. The sequence goes on along the minus strand of JANHZT010006067.1, from coordinate 35,638 downwards.
TTTGCAAAAATGCATCTTTGAGAATTGGCCTCTTTTTATGGAATAACAGACACTCAATGTGTCAAGCGGCCAAGCAATATGTTTTGGACCTTGAACTTCAAGATGGCCTTTTAAGTGGTCTTAGTTAGGGGTTTGCCTCTTCCTTGTATCAATACTTTAAGGTACTAGGAAGCTCTGCAGCTTCTCCAACAAAAGATGCCACCTGTCTGTTTTCAATCGGAGAGCAATATTTGATTTGGTCCCTGCTGGAAATGGGTTTCCTTCTCCATTAACTTCTTCCAGGGCCTCTCATCCCACTTCTCATTTGTTCCTTGCTGCCTAGGCTTTCAAAAGGGCCATTCCTTACGAACGGCTGACCAGCAGGGGTGAAATGGTAGAAATCTCCTCACTTGGAAACATGAATGAAACTCTTTCTTCTCTCCCCACTCCTCTGGGCTTCCTAAAAATGTATGGGAAAAAAAAAGCCTTCCTTTATAGCCTTCTCAATTGTCCTCTTTTTAAAAAAAAGGGGGGGAAAAGGCAAATGCGAGGAAGAAATCTCTCTGAAAGGAGGGAAATGTCCCTCCCCGTTGCCTCCCTTGTTCAGCACTTGGTGTTTTGAAGGCCTTTGCTCTATTGTATAAGTCCAGGACAGAGACCCTTCTGTGAGGGCTGCTCGAGATCTCTTCACGGGGTGTCCCCTCCCACTTCATCTCAACAAGCCCCCCATTCTCTTCTGAAGAGGCTCCCTCTGTCTAACGCCAAGGAACTCTTTGGGTAGCGTTTTTATCCTCCGGCACTTTTGCTCACAATACTCCCTGGAGTGTCAAATAAACTCCTTCAGAATCCTAAAACCATGAGGGTGGGGGGAGAGAAGGAGAGAGAGGGGGGGGAAAAGTACAAACCCCACTTTATTTTCACCCCTGCAGGGAAACAAACATGCTTTGTGCCGGATAGTAGCAATGTTAAAGAAAACAGAACAGTGTGTGTACTAATATCTCCATAATAAAATAGTTGGTTACCCTCCTCGGTATGATAACAGTGGATAAATTTGTCAGACAAGCTATAAATCAAAGCTTCTTTCTTTGTGAGGCAGTTGGCAGGCAGGGGAATGGAGCAAAGATGCCCCCCCACCCTTTGCCAGGGGCCCTGTTAGAGACGCTGGTTATCTATTTCGTTTGGCAGAGAAGGAATTAGAAACTGACCGGTTGTAGCTTTAATCTAGCATTTTGCATAGGGGGCAACCCCACAGAAGACCTGAGTAGGGATATATACATCTTATCCATCTGGCCATTTCTTACTTTTGCAAATTGGCCAAGTTAAGTGTTTATTTGAAACTTTTTTAAAAAAGTTTACACTAATGTACACATTTTTTATTTCACCAAACATTTTTTTTTACAATTTTGCCTTTTACAATATTTCCTTAATTTAGCACTTATTTGTATAGACCTTATTATGGCTTTTTTAAAAAAGGGCAATTGTACTGTAAAATTCAGAAAAGTGCAGATTTTGGATGATAAATGCAATTCGCAATTTGCTTGAAAGATGAGAATTTAAATACATTTACATTCAGATCATAATAGAATTCAACTAAATGAATTGTCCCCACAGATATTCTTATCTGTGAATATTTTCTAATATCTAAATATACTTTCTATCTTTATACATTGTCTTACTTATGTTGATTTAAATACAGTAAATCTAGTACTTCACTGGACTTTCTCATCATACTTTCCAGCATGGATAATATTTCATTGCTACTGTAACATTAATTTTAGTATCTGATCCTATTTAGTTATTAATTCCTGGGTCCCTAAATGCTTTACATCCCTGATTCCCAAATTTAATTTTAGGGTACTCAGTATAGCAATTACACTTAGACTTATATACCTCTTCACAGTGCTTTCTCTAAGTGGCTTTAATGTTCATGATTGGGAAACTGCTTTTGCTAATATAAACAGCATTCAATCCAAAGCATTTTAAAGCAAAGTATTCAGCAATGTGTGAAGATCACAAATGACACTCAGAAATAAGAAATTGGGACTATGAAGCTCAGTTAAGGAAAAAATAAGAGTGAAAAGATTGAAGGAATGGAAGAGTTTATTACTACCTGGTTATTAAAGTTACTCTGGATTTAGTATCCCCATCTGTTCAGGGGAATGGATGCCCTAAAATGGCCCAATGAATTTCTCAGGCCATAAAACTTGTCAATTTCAGGATTTAGATACCATTTGCTTCTTCTATGTGCTTTCTGCTTTATATCCAATATGGAGGAAGAGATAAAGAACTGGCAACAGGTTCTCATAATAAGACATGTAGGCTGAATTCCTTCTCTTTTTTATGTCCTTGGCTAAGATTGTTATGGAATTGTACCCATTACAACATCCTGTACCCAGACATTTAAGGATGGATATGATTCCAAGCCTTCATACCAGATGGAGGGCACTGCTGCCTTTGGACCATAAACAATTTGGAAAATCTCAGCACTTGGGGTGGAATTTTCAATTTCTCCCGCGTTCCTTCTTTGACTGCCTACTTTGACTATTTTTGATATGGGCGGAGAAGAGAGACTAAAATTATATGACGTAGTTGCAGAGAATTCTAGGCAAAAAGGAAATCCAGCTCTACCTTTCTTCTCTAGCTTAATGGTCCATGCTTGATTGGCAGTGTTAGAATTTTCAACACTACCTGAAAAGTTATCATCTGTCTAATTTCAGTTCCCACATTTTTATGGCATCCTCCTCCTTAAAAAAGTAAGAGGTGTATTAGGTTGTAAAGACAACAGCTTATATTTCCTCACTCTTGCTTTGAAGATGTGAACTTTCAGATCTTCTACTTAGACCAAGAAAGGCTAGATCAGGAAGGAGAGAAAAGAAGCCAGGATACAGATGTTACTTTCAAAGCTCTGTGTTGGTTAATCCTTCTTTCCTCCTACTGCACCCAGAGCACTCCCTTCCTTCCAACAAAGGGAGCAAATGAAACACAACACACGAATAAATCTGAAATCCCACTCATGCTCACAGCATCCCATCCCAGAAAGACCTGAATGGGAAACGAGGCCCAAGAGAGAGCCATGTTATTGCAAATCAGTAGAACATCTTACAACAACTTCAAAGGGGCTTTGAACAACGAGTGTGGAGGAACTAAGAGAACCAGATTCCATCTGTTAACAAGATCAGCATTTCACACAGTTCCCACATGCATTCTTTTTATTTCAAGCACGCATAACATATTTGGGTTAATTTCCACGGAGTCACATTTGGAAATTTGCATGCTCTGCTTTGACTAGAAGGAGGCCTTTTTTTCCCTTTTTTTTAAAGAAGGAATTGTCAGATGCATCTGTATCAAATCCAGTGGTGGGATTCAGCCAGTTCGCACCACTTCGGGAGAACCGGTTGTTAACTTTCTGAGCAGTTTGGCAAACTGGTTGTTGGAAGAAATCATTAAGGCAGAGAACCAGTTGTTAAATTACTTGAATCCCACCACTGATCAAATCTACATCTAGACCTAAAGATGCTCTTGTCGGGGCAACTGCCCTCGCCTGGAAGGGCGGGGAGGAGACTTTTACAGTCTGTACAATCTTGTTACTCAGTTGTCCACTGACAGAGCAATTCAAGAAGTCCTCATTTGGCTTGAAGCAAAACTGAAATTATTCTAGCAGTGGGTGCTCAGAAAAGCCAAAGGCAAAAATAGCTGTATGTGGTGTTGATATACCAGTAGTGGGTTTCAAATTTTTTTACTACCGGTTCTGTGGGCATGGCTTGGTGCGCGTGGCAGGGGAAGGGTATTGTAAAATCTCCATTCCGTCCCCAATCCAAGGGAAGGTTACTGCAAAATCCCCATTCCCTCTCAATCATCTGGGACTCGGGAGGCAGAGAATAGATGGGGGCGGGGCCAGTCAGAATTTTTATTACAGGTTCTCCAAACTATCCAAAATTTCCACTACCGGTTCTCCAGAACTGGTCAGAACCTGCTGAAACCCACCTCTGACATACACCACAGTGTCCTTTATGAAAAAGGGTTGTGTTGCTGTAAAAAAAAAGGGGGGACAATTAGCCCATTTTTCATTATGCTGGGTGGGGATGATGGGAATTTGGGACCTCTGATTGGAAATGCACCAGTTGGGTGGAAGATGATCCCACATAATAACGGCAGCAAATGGGAATTGTTTTTGAGGACAACTGAAGCCAGCGGCTTTTGTCTGCATCTGAGGTCCTAGGGAGCCCTCTAGTGGTCAATGCCTATCAATGCCTTCGTCCTACATTGAAGTTTGAGAAGGTATGGAAGAACTGATGACTGATCGGCTCCATGGTGTTTTACTGGCTGATTCTTCCCTGGAAAGTCTGCTTGTGATTGCGGCCTTCTCTGGTCACAATGTCCAGCCTACAAATGGTGTTCCAACCCAGCTGAGGTCTTAGGTCTAAACTTCATGGGAAAAAAACCAGCTGCCAATTTTGCTGGTTGAATGGATAGAAGAAAGAAAAACGGAGAATTATAGGCCAGGCCACCAGGATGCCTTCAGTGATCAGTGCTTCGTTCATAGAAGGTAGTGATGGTTATGATGATTCTAGGTAGGATTTGAGAAGGAGTTTAGTGTGGCGAGGATAAGAATGGTAAATGTTACCAGAAGTAATGTGCTTTTTTAGAGCTCCCTGTTGTGGTCTCTTATTGTGAAGCTTTTGCTTCCCAGCCATTCCCCCCACCCCCCTTTGAGTGTTTGAAACTGTGTTTCTCCCTAGAATTCTGTTGTCCTTGTTAGTTTCTAAGAGCTTGTGAAACAAGCCTTCTCTTGTTTTTATTCATGGATGTTTGCTTTGTGTTGAAATTTGCTTTCTCCACCCCTTGAATGCATAAGCCACATCAGCTGCCATTATTATGGGATGGGAGCTACACTCACGGAACAATTGCTGTTTTGTAGTTTCAGGGCTGAGTCGAACCTTTCTTTGCCGTGACCTGGTTCACACCTCAAGTTTAAATCATACAGGGATCATTGTTTCTTACCTCATCTCTCTTGAACAGGGCATGTGCTTCCAGGAAAAATAAGCCAAGAAAGGCTCCCTGTTCAGTCCTGGTGATATGGCCTAAAGTTCTCCCTGATGTGATTTCTCTAGAGCAGGGGTGTACAACCTTTTAAGATTTGTGGACTTCATCTCCCAGAATTCCCCATTCCAGTGAGGAAGGCAAGGAAGAAATTCTTGAAGCTAGAAGAAGTAAGGTATAGAGGCAGTGGTGAAATCCAATTTTTTTTACTACAGGTTCTGTGGGCGTGGCTTGGGCATGGTGTGGCTTGGTAGGCGTGGCTTGGTGGGAATGGCAGGGGAAGGATACTGCAAAATCCCCATTCCCTCCTCAGTCCTGGGGGAAGGATATTGCAAAATCTCCATTCCCACCCCACTTCAGGGCCAGCCACAGGTGGTATTTGCCAGTTCTGTAAACTGCTCAAAATTTCCGCTACTGGTTCTCCAGAACCTGTCAGAACCTGCTGGATTTCACCCCTGCATAGAAGGCAGTTTCTACTTTGTGGTAGTGGCATGAATGCGTGTTCAGTTTCTGTACATATCAGGTTCTTTGAATTCTCTCCTATTCAAATAAAAAACTTCCCTATTAGATTTAGCAGGAGATTTACTCACTGTCCCAAAGAAGGAATTTTATTTTATTTTTTTAAAAAATAGATCCTTTGCTTCCCTCAGCGTAAGGAAGCCACGGGGGTTAATGTTATGGTGCATGGTTTCCTTTCTTGATTCCTGCCCTCTGTCCTACACTATTGTGTAACCTTGGAGAGCCATAATAATAATTATGATAGAATCTTTTGCCTCTGGTCCATGGCTTAGAATCCTCCTTGCATGATGTGGTCTCTGCTGCCACCTACTGGTCCATAACACTACACTGAAATATTAGCTCCTGTTTGCTACGGAGGTGGGACAAAATCTTGACAGGTTCTTCTCTTGAAAAGTATAAATAATAAAAACAAAACAATATGCCAGCTGAAATATCTTGCCAATCAGATTTTCTCTCTCTCCCTTGGGAGGGGACAATAAGATAATATATTGCAAAAGATATTCATCTGTGAAAGGCAGGGCTGTCTTAACCCATGGGCCTGATGGGCACTTGCCCATGGGCCCCACGAGCACAGAGAAATATATGTTTATTCCTGTGAGTAGTTGTCATCGGGGGCCCAGTACACAGCTTTGCCCGAGAGCCCATAATGCTGTTAAGATGGCCCTGGTGAAAGGAGATCAAATGGAACAAGCCCAGCCTTTGCAACCTGATGTTCTCTGCATCTGTTGCGCTCCAGTGTCCTTCCTTACACAGCTACTTTAAAGCCTACAATATATTGGAATTTGTAAATGAGTGTTATGATCTAGTGCTTGCCTGAACATCACATGGATGCAGGCAGTTTAGTGAACTGGGAGATGTATTTTTGTGGAAACATGCCTTCCAAGGTTGCGTATTGGTATGGTATGCTTTTGACCTCTGTGGAACTACTGTAGATACCTTTAGAAATAAGAACTTCATTCTCCCTATTTAACAAAAAGAAAGTCACTAAGATATTTGCAAGCCACTTAGATTTCCCAGTTGAAAAAACATAAAAGTGCCAATATTACAATGCTTATATTCTGAATTCTTTGCAGGCAGAAATTCAGCTGAGAACTTCGCTGGAGAAGGATAAATGATCTAATTACAGGGGTGTCAAACTTGCATCGTCATGGTGGCGTCACATGACATATCAGGACTTTTCCTCCCTTTGCTAAACCGGGCATGGATGTGGCCAGCACGTGACGCATCTTGGCCCGCGGGCTGCAAGTTTGAGAGCCCTGATCTAATGGATCATATGTAGTTTGCCATAAGGTAAAAAGTCAACTCGTCAGACATGGAGCTGGTATGACCAGGAGAGGAGACTGAAGATGTAACATGTGTTCCCTGGGGTAACCTGGGTGTTCAGATCTTCTTTGGATTGCTCTTTTATTGAAGATGTCAAGAAATATGTGATCTCCTTTTTCTGACTTTCCCCCCAATTTTTTTTACTACATTGTAAACTGCAATCCCAGCCAGATAAATCAGCATAAACATGTACGTATATGTGTATGTATGTATGCCCCAATTACTGTGTTCCCCAAAAATAAGACCTCCCCTGAAAATAAGCCC
>JANHZT010006066.1:34683-44707 GCA_032468215.1 Stegonotus admiraltiensis | reverse complement strand
TAGATAGATAGATAGATAGATAGATAGATAGATAGATAGATAGATAGATAGATAGATAGATAGATAGATAGATAATATCTAATTATAGAGATAAGAACAACATTGGATTTTGTCATTTTGCAAGCAGAAAACCGAATGGGAAATCTATCATTTTAAATTTAAAAAGTTCCATTTGAATATAGGTAATAATGCCACTGTTTTGTAGGCTTGTGATGTGGGTGATTCCTCTCATAGGAGAGAAAAGAGTGTTTACACTTAACACACCTGCTATATATTTACTATTCAAGCTTTTATGTTACCCAACTTTCAACAACTTTGGTGGCTTACCATAAGTAAAAATAAGGAGAATATGGTAATAACCAGTTTAAAATAGTGGCAATAATCCCCCAGTAAGGCACTTCCTTGAAGTATAGAAACAAAACAGTAAGGTTGCCTGCATTGAAGCTTGTTACAAGTTCATGCAGGTATTAAAAGATACCAATACTATCAAAGATAAGTACCAGCTCACTGTAAAAAACAAACCAACTGATGTATGGCACAGCTGCAATTATAATTGAAGATCATGCATGCAAAATCAACAAACAAGAAAAAAAGCCAAACAGTGCACTGCCAAAATGGAAATCAGATTGGAAAATAAGATCAGCATGCTAAGATCAAATGCAAGCAGGCTAGTACATATGAAAGAAAAGAAGCTGACGAACAAGAAGACTCAAAACTATCTGATCAAGAAATAGAGATAAGAAAGATCAAGGAATCACTGGAAATAATAAAGCAACCAATAACAGCCATAGTGAAGTAAATCGGCAAATATGAAGCTCCACTACAGGAAAAATCTCCAACTTCAGTCAAATCAGAAATATTTCTACCCGTCCATCAGAGACTGCAATGAATCAACCAATACCTGACAAAGAACAAACAGTGCAGTTCAGGACACAGCTGTGGGACAACCCAAAGAAATGCAACCAGAATGCAGCTTGGAAAAAGGAAGTGGAGAATGGAAAAAAGAAGCTGAAATTAAGCAACTTGTATTTATAGCAGAAATGGTTGAAAAAAAGGCAAGGAAGATCAAGAATTGGTTGGCACCAACTGAAAATGAACTCTGTGGGCTATGGCTGAAATATCTGACTGGTTTGCACTGACTCATTGCCAAGCACTTTAACAACATACTGCAAGGAGTTAAGATTGAAGATTGGTTAATATCTGGCAAAACCTTTCTGATAATGAGAAATCCAACAAAAGGGGCAGCACCAGCCAATTATACTCTAATTACCAGCTTAACAACTTTCAATTTGCTAACTGGTATGGTAGTCTATTGTTGACTGTTGACTGTTGTTGCAGTCTAACAACATCTAGTTGAAAACATGCTCTTTCCATTTGAGCAAAAAGGAAAATGCTTAAACAGCGGAGGGAGAAAAGATCAGCTCCTAATTGACCGAAAGAAACAGTAAACCACCTTGTTAGCTGCTGCAAGAAGATCGCGTGGACTGATTACAAACTATGGCATGACAAAGTAGCAAGAACGGTGCATTGGAATATCTGCAAGCAATTTGCCTGCAAGCAAGAACTGGTGGGACCATAAAGTAATGGAAAAAGAAAAAGCTAAAAGAAGTCAGAAGTCAGAACACACGCCAAACCTAACCATTGTTGATAAAAAGACAAATAATTTTGCATAGTGGACATTGCAATACTGGAGACAGTAAAACAGAAGAGAAAGAACTGGAGAAACTGTCAAAAGGAAGCAAGTATTGTATCAATAATGTTAGGCTTCTTGGGTGCAATCCCAACATTCCTAGAGCGCCACTTGAATGCCATTGGCATTGACAAAATCACCACCAGTCAATTGCAAAAGGCAGTTTTACTTGAAGCAACTTGCATCCTGCGACAATAACTTTAACACCATCAAACAAGAATGTCTGCCTATATCAGGTCCTTGGGAAGGATTCAATAGGAGAATAAAAATGTCAAATCCAGTCTAAACATCTGGCTGACTGTGGGACAAACCATAATAATAATAGTAGGTCCCACTTTAAAAGAGATGAGAAAGCGAACATGAGAAATGAAATGCTGTCCTGTGTGGATACAATAGCACTGTTCATGCAACATGTTCAACCCAGTTATAGATTTAACCTTTTATGCTTTGCACAATATATAGAAGCATAAACTAGTCAAATAACTCAAGTTTGCACTTCAGGGTAAGTCACAAAACATTAGGTTAAACCAGTCCAACTTCACATGCTGCAGATTTGCAACTAGATTTACAAGTGACCTGGTTAAGCATGATGTGTGAATACAGCTATTCACTAGCATCAGACTTACCTAAACATATCTGAAAGATAAAACCTTTCAGAACATGCTACACTAGGCAGACAAACCAGTAGTGTCCCTAATAGATATTGGGTCTTGTAATCCTTTAGGAGATTCTTCATTTAAAAAGAATTTCTTGGGTATTTTAGAGCTGAAAGCTTTCAGAATGGTGGAGATCCAGTGGCCACACAGCTTGAATTGTCTGTCCATTGCTGCGGTAATTGTGGTGAGCTACTGAGACGTTTTGATCTGTGTGGTATTCAAGCTGCTTGCAATAAAACCGCCTGTGTCAAAATGCTGCACTGTATGAGGACATTTCCATGGCAACGTGCAGATCCCAAGGTATATCGCCTTGAACTTCAGAATGAGCACAGGCTTCTGTAGCCACCTATAGAGTCTTCTCCCAGATGATTGCTTGCAAACAGCATAAAAATCCTAAACTAGGTTCTAGCAAGGGTACACTAGTGGGGGTTATGAAACTTTGCCTGAGCAGGTGTAAATAAAGTCAGACAGACTGTATTCAGCCAATCATATCTCATAATGTGGTGGTATGTATGGTGGTACAGGAAGTCTGATACTGTTTACATCTGATCATATATGATACACTTTGCCTACCTAGTAGCCAACACATTGCACACAATTTTTGTCTGAATATTCTGCTGCCTCTTGTATTGCTAGAATTCGTACTGGGATGATTATAGTAATTTATTTATGTTGTAAAAGATTTGTAGACTAGCCTTTTAATGCTTTATAACATAAATGTGATAATGCCAAGCAGTCACATTTAAGTGTAATTGTAATTTTTTAAAATGAGGCACCAAATAACAAAACTGGGAGGAATATAAATAATGCAAATTGAGATGTATGTGGAAATATAGTTCCAGCTTCTTCCAGGACAAAAGTTTTAGTTAACCGAGTCACTGCTAGCATGGATGAATTACGTGCAGTGGGGACAGAACAAATTGCCTTTGGAGATTCTCAGTCATTCAGATCATGGTTGTTCCAAAGATGCTTTTTCAAAAGGCATCTGGACTTTGCTTTTCCTTGAAGTCATTTCACTTCTCATCCAAGAAGCTTCTTCAGCTTCTTCAGCTACGAATACTCTCTTTTGTTGGCTTCAGTTAACTTTCATGCATTGCTATGCATCCCTCAAATGGCAACTAGCAGATTTGGAGATTAGCTTGTTTTTATGGTATGGTATTGGTAATGTAACCAACCCACCTCAAACTTCAGGATCTGTTCTGAGTTGATGTTTTTATAGGAAAAAAATTTCCCCCTTGGTATATTTTACTTCCATATCTTCTTTGAGCGGAAATGAAAGAACCAGACATAACATAAATCTTTGATAAAGACGCTTACGACGGTCTTCTTCATTTATTCAAAATGTAGTGAAATGAAATGAAACGAAATGAAATGCAAAAGTATGTTACAATTTCATGGCAAACTCAGTAAAGGCAGGTAACAGATGGAGAAGCAAAGGGGGTTTTGTCGCCTTCTTCCCCTTTTAATTCTTTATTAAAAATTTAAAATGGAGAAGCAAAACATGGCTTTCCCACATTTCAATGGGCTGCTTGGGGTTTTGAAGCCAGTCATATCAGTGGTGGGTTGCTACCGGATCACCGTGGATTGGGTGAAATGGTAGTGGCGGCGGCGGGAGGCTCTGCCCACCCACTTGGACTCTAATGTGCATACGCAGAAGCATCGTGTGCGCACCCATGAGCAAACCGGTAGCGATGGGTTTTGAAACCTGCCCCTGAGTCATATTTGGTAGCTTAACAGGGACTTGATTCCCCCCCCCCTATATATGTGATCAGCCAAAGCAGAAAAGTTGTGAAGACCCTAATAAGCCAAAATGTGTGACTGATAAGTATTGCTAAGTTTGGTAATTAGAAGCTGAGGTAAACCTGTTAATGGATGCTTACATAGTAAATGTTTCTAGCCTTTTGAATTTTTTAACTTTGATTTTCACTTTAACTTGTAAATTTTAATCTCATTTTCCATTTTGCTTTTGATTGTGCTTTTAGTTTTACATTTTTTTATTATGTTGTTGTAAACCAGAGTCATTTAGGTAAAATGGGTGGCACAGAAATTTGATAACTAAGTAAAGTGTGAAAGAACAAGATGCTTTTAAAAATTCAAACATCTGATCATTTGTGTAGTTAAAATCACATGAAGGCAAGAATAGGTATGAACTCTCTGGCCCAGATTCTTCCTTTGGTATCATGCAATTTCCCTTTTTTGTTATTATTGTTTTTTATGTTTTCTTTCTTTCTTTCTTTTTTGGTCCTTCATAGATATAGAAAGTTTGAAAGGGGCACCATGCTGCATTGGATATATAATGATATTCTCCATCATTTTGGCTGGGAAAATCTTTGGGAATCTGACTCCTATGATAGCACAGATTAACTGAAGTCCAGCTAAAATTTGATTTGTCCTTGAAAACATCCTCAAAGACATGGATAGATCTTGGAAATACCACTAATTCTTATCAGTGTCTGATTATACTTAATAGTGCTATTTTGCATTTGCCTTTTCTTTAATATTTAAAGAATCACTCCAATTTACTGGATGCCCAATTAATGACGTATTGTCACCCAATATAGGAATTCTATGAAGTGCTCTATAAGGTGGGATCTTTGAGCAAAAAGACCCATTTTTTCTGAGTATTATACATTGATTGTTTTAAGGACTACAGCAAGGAAAACAGATTTCCTACCTGAGCCAGGTATGACTATGGGGGGGGGGGAAACAGACCAGCAAAATTAGACAGTGAAATAGAGCAGATCTGATGGGATTTTGCATGTCCTTGCATGTAGACTCTTTGTATAACCTTCGGATTCAGATTATTCTGGATATTAAATTGTATGCAGTGTATGCATGTAACTCATATTACATATTTCCTTTTTTAGACATGGTCCCTATACCAGCTTTGGATGAGGGTGAGGGTCTGTGAGTGTGACTCTGTTTTCCTTTCATATAATGGCTAACCACAGGAATGGGAAGCCTAAACAGAGCTTCAGTCTTTTTAAATGTATTTTAATGTTTGTTATAAAATGCAGATTCTTGTCTTTCCTTCCCTACTTTAAGAAAAAATTTGTTTTTAGTTGGCCGTCTGCTCTGAAATATCCTATTTCTCTTTCTCTTCTTTCTACATTTCTTAAAAGTGTCAAGTTTACCATTGCTTAGCTCTGCTGTTCTTCTGCCCATGTTGTTTTGCAAAAAAATAGTGTTAATTCAGTATGCAAGCTGACAGGGCACTGACTTTGCAGCTGAATATCAGGTTTTCCTTGACACCGCTGACATTTTTTCCTTTTACAAGGCATTTCAGCCTTTTTATACTGTCTGCTTTCTTCTATCTTTTGTCTACGAAAGATGGTTTTGTTATGTCTTAATGTTTCTGGCATTGCTACAAATATGTGAAAAAAATCCTGCCATTTTGGCATACGGCCTGATTCCTCCAGGAGTTTTCAATTCCCATCTGTGCTACATCAACATTTTATGGTATTTGTTTTTTAAAAAAATATTACAGTACTGTAATACATTTTCCCCATGGATACAGTTATTAAACTGTCTATTATGAGGGACCTTTGCCTGTATTGGCAATTGTTTATCCTATTTATAAAAAAAAATATGTTCTTTACATCTGTTACTTTCGTTAACAGTTCGTTGGTATATAATTGCTATTTCATGTGCATCAGTTATTTTTTTAACTTGATCTTATTTTTTTTTCTTTTTTCCCAAAACATAAGGCTTCAGTACTCGGTACAATTAGTTGGAAGAACATCCTACTTAACTCATATTTTACTTCCACCAAAAATACTGAAATGCCTGCGCGTCAGTTTCATCAGAAACAAAATAGTCTCTAACAGCATAATTCTGTATACATCTACTTAGAAATAAATCACAGATTAGTATTTCAGGCTTAATCTTTACAGTCTTGTACAGTATCTTGTTACATGGACTTATATTCTTTTAATTCAATGGCCCCTCTTCTAAGTAGAGAATTCTAGGATAACTTCTGATTAAAGTATTGTTGAGACCAAGCATAATCTGGTAGAATTTCCTTTTTTAAAAAAATAATGATTAAATATTTCCGCGCCATCGGACAATGTAAGAGTACTAATATGTGAAGCAGAAAGTTTTCATGGAAATGTTGTGCATCAGAAAAGAGAGCCAGTATGGTCCAGTAGTTAAGGCAACAGGCTAGTCCTGCCTTGGGCATGAAAACTGGCTGGGTAACTTTGGGTCAGTCACTCTCTCTCAGCCCATGACATCAGGATCATACAATAAGCCTGTAGGTCAATTTCTGTCGCAACTGATGGAACAAACACTCACTTGATTTGGGGAGGGGGGAAAGGGAGATGCTGCACTTGCAGGAAAATGCTAGGAAGAAAAAAAATATGCACTAGAAAAGCTACAGGGTTAAGTTAAATGTGTAACTTAACTGGATGAGCATACTGCTGTATAGTTCTGGGAAGAGAAAAAAGTGGTCGTTTCTTATTATACATGGAGAATTCATTCTGCCTACATATAACATTTATTCAAGAAAAAAGTAACCATGTAGAATTAACATATTATTCAATAAAACTTTATTTTCTCCTTCTTACTGTTGACTTGATGTATCTAAATCCTACACCATGGTTTATAAGACGCAGTAACTGGGTTTATACAATACACTGTCAAAACCAAGCACACTACATTGTTACAAAATTCTCAGTTTATTGTTCATTCAGTTTTACTTTCAGACATCCCTCAGAGGCACATATGCATTGTATCTCCCTTGATTCTACCTACTCCAGGGTGAGATAGGTGCAGCTGAGGCTTTGTGATGCAGTGTTGGTTGGGCTGATTTATTAGTGGATTTGCTCACACATATCCAATGAAATGCCCAAGGTATACCCATAGGGTCTGTGTTAGCCTACAAAAGCTTTATTGAATATTTAATCACACATTCTTATGCAAATTGGCCAAGGGGTTTGGGAAAGATGATGTGCCAATATCCAAAGATTCCATGCACAAATTGTGAAGTCTCTTAAAATGAGGTCCCTTACAGCAGAATTTTAAATCCCTATTTAAAAAAAGAGCTAACAGCATTTGTTTAATGGTAAATAGAAATGACCTTGGGAGACAGGAACAGGAGCTGCCGATCCAGACAACTGTCAGATAAGAGGCAGATGAGTCCACAGAAAAGATGGGGGCATTGCAAATGTCTCAGAAGGGATCCTTCCTAATTTCTTGGCTTGTGTGTTTCTTGGACTTCAGAAGTGCAAAGTTCTGTTAATGTAACCTTACAATAAAGTTAAAGCTTGTACTTTTGGGTGTGCTTCTTGTCTGGACCATCTCACAAGGCTGACAATTTGTCACACATTTCTTTCTAGGTCATCTTTTGTTGACTGATTATGTAGTCTGCAGCATGGTTTATTTCCTTGTATGCTGCATGGTAGGCATGGCTATTTTGAATTAAGGAATTCTTAGCAAATTGTTATTTGCTAAAATATTCTGATTAAGCATTCCATTTTTTGTTCTGCTTGACTCTCAAATGTGGTTCACTGACCTAGGAAATTTAAATGTCATTCCTGCTGACGTTATTGAAAATGTTATCTCTGAGGGTTTGTTGGGTTTTTTACTTCTGGTATTCAGCAAATGGCCAAAGATGTAACTGCGTGTACCTTGTGTAAGCATTTTTTTATTGAGTTATAGAATATTATAAAATACAAAAGTAAATAGAAGAGCAGTGAGGGGGAGGGGAAAGGGGGAAGAGAAGTGAGGAAAGAGAGAGAGAGAAAAGAAAAGAAAAGAAAAGAAAAAAGCATTGACTTCCAACTCTCTCTGTTACAGTAAAATAAGGCATTAACATCAAATCACAACTTTTTGCTTTTCCATAATAGTACCATATTTCCCCGAAAATAAGACCCTGTCTTATATTTTTTTGAATCCTGAAATAAGCACTTGGCCTTATTTTTGGGGAGGTCTTATTATTTTGGGGTGCATGAAGGAAACCAGAGGAAATGGGGACCAGCTGCGCATGCATTTAAATATTTTTGGAGAGAGCTTATTTTTGGGGGGGGGGCTTATTTTAGTGCATGCGCTCAAAAGCCCGATTGGGCTTATTATCTAGGGATGTCTTATTTTAGGGGAAACAGGGTATAAACAAGCCATTTCTATAAAGATCTATCAGTCTAATCTGTAAAACCCAAAGTCAGAGTTTCATTCTTTTCCACATCGAGGAAAAGTTCAAAAGCAGTCTCCATGTGGAAGCAAAAATACTTATGTTCTTTTCTTTAATCAATGTAGTCCGTTTTGCCATTTCAGCCAACTCCATCAACTTCTGCAACTATTCGTCCATGGTAGGAATCAAAGTGTCCTTCTATTTTTGTGTCTACAATAGTTTTGCTGCTGTCAGCATATATAGCAACAAAGTTCCATTTTTTTTCTCCAGTTCTTTTTTCATTAGGCCCAAAAGGAAAAATTCTGGTTTCATTTTTATCTCCATTTTCAAAATTTTCTGTATTAAAATATGAATCATACTCCAATTTTTTTTTGCTTTATCACATGTCCACCATAGATGATTAAAAAGTCTCTTCTTTGCTTTTACACTTCATTTAACATTCATTTGACATACCTTTATACGTCTTAAACAACTTATCTGGTGTTAAATACCAATGATACATCATTTTATAGAAATTTTCTTTTAGATTATAATTCAATGTAAATTAAAACCCTTTATCCACATATTTTCCCATTGTTCAAGCATCACATTATATCCAAAATTCCTTGCCCACTGAATCATACGTCATTTTCCAAATTCAATTTCAATAACATTTTATAGATCTTAGCAATAATATGTTCATCGTTGCCACTCAATAAAATTTCCAATTCATTTTTAACGAAGTCAAATCCATAACCATTTTTATCCAGTTTAAACCTTCCTTTCAGCTGCTGATAAGTAAACCAATGGCAAACGTAACCTTCTGATTCAAGTTCTTCCCTCTGCTTTAATATTGGGTCACCAGAATTAAAAGATAAACTTTTCCCATATGTCAGCCAGTCTGGCTTTGCCACCATTTCTTTTCTAAAACAAAAAAGCTTCCTGTGGTGACACCCAAAGGGGCAGCTTCATAGAGAGCCTTGTTGTAACTGCATGTACCACAACTATACCATTTTATCCAGATCGTGCTTTTTAATAAAATGGTAAGACAAGGACATCTTGTATTATGTGTTTACTGTCTACTGATTTTTCTATATCATAGGGTCACTGCTGATATTTTTCACAGTCATCAGCAGGGAATAAATGGGCTGTAGGATTATACAGTAAAAAAAGGAGCATTGGGGGAGAATTGGTGAGTTTAAAATGTCCATTTTATTCCCTATGTTATTTCAATAAATTTCAGAAAATTCATTGATAACGATAAGTCCTACTTCTGCTCTCATATGGCAGTCTTGCCTGTTGTAGTTTAGTAGCAAACACACCAAATAGCCAGTTAACTGATTAGCAAATTAAAATCTCTCTATCACTCCTGGCAAACCTCAGTTCCTATGAAGTCCAAACCATACAGAAATTATTCTGCAATGCTGATATCAGGGGTGAAATCCAGCGGGTTCTGACAGGTTATGGAGAACCGGTAGCGGAAATTTTGAGTAGTTTGGAGCTCTGGTGGCTCAACAGACTGGTAGTCTGTTATTAACATCTGCTGCTTGCAATTACTGCAAGTTCGAGTCC
>JANHZT010006066.1:12376-24338 GCA_032468215.1 Stegonotus admiraltiensis | reverse complement strand
ACTAAAGGGAACACAAAACTACTGTATGTAACGAACAAAGTATTTAATAAGGCTATTTCATTCATTCAGATCTCGGAAATTGTCTGCTTGTGTTCCCTTTATTTTTGTGACCAGTGTATATATGTCTTATATAGCCCTGCCAGTGTTGGTTGAGGGTCTAGTTTTCTCCTTGGTAGTTCATTGATTATAGGGTATTTTTTTTTTGATGAGGTTACCTAGTTAAGTAATGAAACATCTGCAAGCAAACAATCAGGCACCAAAAACTGCAACTATACATTATCTCTGTTAGCTTGGTGTATGAGATGAATCAGGAAATCTTTGAATCCAATTCTGCTTCTGCTGTAACAAGCTTCCACAGTTCAGTGCTAGGCTATTTGTCTTTCCATCCAATATCTATGGAGATTCTCAGTCATCCAGGTTGTCCAAAAAGTGCTTTTATTTCCCCCCCCCAAAAGGCAACTGGGGACGTTTCACTTCTCATCCAAAAAACTTCTTGTGTCAGAGCTGAAGAAGCTTTTTAGATGAGAAGTGAAACATCATCGAGGAAAAAACAAAGTCCAGTTGCCTTTGGGGGGGAAAAGCACTTTGGGGATTTCCATCCAATATGTTTTTTCCAAAAGGAAAGATACTTCCAGACTCTTCCCATAAACTGTGCATTCATTCAATTCAATCCCATTCAATCTACCCTGTTTCCCCCAAAATAAGACATCCCTGATAATAAGCCCAATTGGGCTTCTGAGCGCATGGCAATAAGGCCAAGAGCTTATTTCAGGGTTCCAAAAAATATAAGATGGTCTTATTTTCAGGGAAACACGGTATGTCAGAAATATCATATTTACCCAAAGGATTTTTTTCCCTTAAGTAGCTACCTGAGAATTAGGGAAAGGTCGTCTTAGACTCAACTGAGGATAGTGAAACACCAGAAGGTGCAAAATGGCTGGAAATGAAGCGGGAGAGAGACAGAGGCTTCTGCTTGGAGCTTCAAGGAAGACAAACAGGTCTATCCTGGTCTTATCCCCTTCACCTGTAAAGGACCAATGAGTGTCTGCAGTGTAGAAACTCTTCATTTCTTCTCACATAAATGATAACAGAAGAAAATGAGAATTCACATTTGATGTAGCGGTTCCATTGTTATCAACTGCAAATTCTGACCTTTGACACCTCCAAGGGTGCAAGGGAAAAATGGTGTTTTATCATTTTGTCTTGCTTCTTCAAAGTCCCACTTTTATTTTCATGGAATGTCATAGGGACATAATTCAAATCTTTTTAGGTATAGAACATCATGGCACCTGAATATATTTTCCAAGATCTCCATTACTGCAATAGTGAAGGTGTATGCCTTCTTGGGTTCCATCAGATGATACTGTTTAATAGAAGGAACTCCAGAGCATGTTTACCCTGTCTTATCTCATAGGAGGGCAGAAAAAAATGGAAAAAGTAGTCCTGCAAATAATGGGGCTCTGTGCCATGAAGGACTAACCATCTACGTAAAATAGCAGCCTGAAGCCTACCAAAAAGCAGTACAGCTCATTCTTCAAGAAGGCTCCACACTCATTTGCACTACCCAGGTGACCCTGATGACATAGGTAAACCTCTAGGTGGCCTCAATGACTCTCTAAAACAATGCAAATGACCAGCTGTCTGCAAGAAGTATAAATCTTCCTTTTTCCACCATCCAGTCAGAGCTGAAGAAGCTTCTTGGATGAGAGAAGTGAAATGTCTTCAAAAAACAACCAAACAAGAAAGTCCAGTTGCCTCTTGAAAAAGTACCTTTGGGACTTTCATCTTGACAAACATATCCTAGGAGCTAATATCTAGAAGCCTGGCGCTCTGACAAATCATCCATCAATAGACACATATACATTAACAACATCTATAGACTATGCAAGAGAGACTATCACCCAGCCCCAGAAGATCCAAGAACCTCTCCACCAGCAATCAGCACCCAGATCAGCATTGATTAACTCCAAGGTTAACATCAGATCAACAATCAAGTAAACAATGGCCCAATCAAGAAGCCGCGAAAGAAGCCAACCGGAAACAGTCCAACCAATGAACCTCCAAGACCAACCCCACCAACACTGACAGGCAAGCCACCAAAATATAAACTGACAGTGAACAGCACTCTTTACTAGCACTGATGATGCTAGTAAATAAAAGGTAATGAAAGGTCTGCAAGGAAACAAGCAGGCTCAGAAAGCACCAAGGACCCCTCATATCAACCCTGAGCTACAAATATTCTCCTTTATTAGAGCCAATATCCTTCAATCAGTGAAGAAATTAAAGCTGAGAGAGGTTGGATATTTTAAAAATACCGTCTGAAATATATTAATATATTAATAATGAAGCACAGATATTTTGCCTATTTCCAGCCATTGTCCGTTCAAAGTTATAAAATGGCACTGAAAACAGTGACTGGTCTTCACACTTACCGTCATTGCGGCATCTCCATAGTCACATGACCAATCTCCAGGCGCTTCGCAACCAGCATGTATTTACAATGGTTGCAGCATCCAAGGTTCATTTGATTCCAATTGTGACCTTCCCAGCTGGTTTCGAACAAGCAAAGTCAATGGGGGAAGTTGGATCCACTTAATGACTAACTGGTTCACTTAACTGCAGTGATTTGCTTAACAAACATGGCCAAAAAAAGTTGTAAAATCAGGTGCAAGTCACTTAATAACCACCTTGTTTAGAAACAGAAGTTCAGATCCCAATTATGGTCATAATTTAAGGGTGATTTGTGTAGTATAAAAAGATTTTAGAATGGCCTTTAGAGTCCCCAGACTTAAAATATTATTTAAACTCTGTGGGAAGATTCTAAATTGCAGTTTATGCAAGGAGACCTAAGAATATTTCTGAACTAGAAGAGTTCTGCAGGGAAAAGGATGCAAAATATAACATAGGTAAGGTGTTCTGCCCCAGCTACGGAACCCAAGAAATGTAGCACACACAAAATTCCGAACAACTCCATTTGCTACAAACACAGTCTTTTTCAAATGCAGGCTATTACTAAAAATGTCCTTAACAGCCTGCCAGAAATTCCAAAGATTAGATAAAGGCTTACAAGAGTTGGCAATTAGCCCAGAAACCAGGTTTGCAAGGAAAATTCACTCTCAAATGCTCAACGAATGACCAGACGAATACACGTTGTTTCCTGCAATGTTTGCCAGCTGTATGCAAACTTAAATAGGCCAATTAAGCCCCAAGCCTTACTCTTGAGGAGACCTCCTCCTGAGTAACCACTCCTGCCTTTTGGCAGGTCTGCGTGCTCGTGCATTGAGAAGAGGCTCCTCCACTTCACTCTCTTCACTTGAAGGAACCTCTGGAGGAACTGAAGGCCCTGGCGGAATCTCTGCCTCTGGCACCACATCTTCTTCAGCCTCCTCACTGTCCAACTCGAGCGCCGGCTGCACAGGCTGCTGGCGCGATACCACACCAGCCTCCTCGTCGTCTGGATCAGCCACAATCTGTGCAGGCCGCTGGCGGGCCACAACATAAGGACAGAAAAGCTCTTGGCTGACTATGGAAAAATACTTGGAAGCTGTTATTTTTGCTATTGGGAATATTTGGAAAGAAAGTGTAATCGTAACCTGAGATATTTGCACCTGCTGTATTCAAAGTTTTCCTATTCTGAATCTGTAAAAAAACTGCCATAAATAAATAGTCATTCAAGTTTGGTGAAAGATGTTGTGTTTAACATTTTTGCTATGCAGGAGATGGAAAAAATTCTATTTTCTTAGGGAATCATCAAAGCATGCAGCTTGATTAGAGGAGCCTAAACATTTGCATGCAGCTGTACAATAGTTCATATCCTGCAATTAAAATACTGGAAAAAACTAATTGATTTAGCATTGGTCCTAAAGCAACATTCCTGACCACAACAAAGAAGATCCACTACTGACTTGTTCTATAAATGTACGTTGATGTCTTGAAAAAGTATTTGAAGTTATGGAATATATATATAATACAGAAAATATACTACTTTGTGTATTTTAGTTCCAAGCCATTTAGGTTTTAAAGGAAAAACATAAGATTCTGATAAATACATGCAGGCATTTGGAAAAAAAACCCATCATATTTTATCTGCTTTTTAAAAAAAAAACTTTCCACAAAATCTTAGAGGCATTAAAATGCAACCTTAGGTAAACTGTAATACTCAAATTGCACCAAATCTAATAAATATAAGAGTTCCTAATGATTTACACAGGTGTAAAAGTCTGCCTTGTTATATTAAAGAATTATTAACTTTTTCTCTTACTTTTTGGGTATAGAATGTGTCATTATTACTCTTACTTTAATGATGGAGGCCCAAAGTGTTATTTCAATCCCAGTTAATATTCCCTAGATTGGCAAATTTATAGCCAATCAATAAAAGCATCCCTGGGCAATCAGTTCCTACATTGGTTAGTTATTGGCTTATGCACTTTTAGGTTTGTGCCTGGCTTAGTAAATTACTTTCTGCTCAATAATTCATTGCCCTCTAACTGTTTATTGTCATTTTGATTTATTAACATGTTTGGCTGTCCTTGTACTGGGGGTGAAACAGAGTCTTACAGTGATCACATTTTGTGAATTCACAGCCTTTCCTTTAAGAACACCATGCCATTTGTGGCTAAGAAAGCCTGTGATATGCCATGTGATCTGAAAGAGGGGAAAGCTACAATTTTCAGTAAGTGGCAAAGAAATTTGGAATTCCCCCACCAATAGGTCTTATAATTGGACATCTCAGGCCACAGATGGTAGGTTGAGTGAATGGAATCCATTCTGTCTATTGGGTTGACAATGAACTTTTCTCCCTTGGGGAGGGCTGCTTACAATGAGGCATGTTAAGCAACTAGTTGCAAATGACGGGGGTAGGAGAAGGGGACCTCCTTGTTGTTTTCAATAACAGTCCTTGTTATTGAAAATTGATTGCTTCTAGTTTTTTTGAAGCAAGGAAGCAACAATGTGGATTCTGGTAGCAAGAATCTGATGAGAATTGGTTCAAAGTGGCCAAAGACAAAAACTATTCAGAAAGTTAAACTTTAATAACCTGAAAACTCCTTATAATGTGGAAAACACACCTCCTGAATATGCAATTAGACATTAAAAAGATTGTGCTGAGAATATTATGGGATGCTTTGAACTGTTACATGGTACATATATAGTTACCGAACATGTTCACTAGATGCTTGGTGACTCAAATGATGCTGGCCCATTGAAGAACACATTCCAAACCCAATGTGTTTGAACTGTATATAAAGTGATTTCTCCCTTTTCTAAAGGTTTCTACCTTGTATCCATGGGAGATCTCTTTTTACTTATGCATAAATAAAGAGATATTATTTTTCCTTCCTGGCTCAGATGCTATTTTGGCAAAGGTGCACCAGAATAAGTACCTTGCTGTGGTTTACAACTAATACAATAAGGATCTCACTCCTCCCATTGCTCTCTGTTTGAGGCAAGCTTGTTCATAGCTACTCCCTCTCCAGTTTAGAAAAAGATGCTCATAGAGGAATGATGCCAAGTATCTGACATAAATCTCCAGAATGAACTTTTTCTTTTTCAGCTCTCATTTGCAGCACATTGGAAAATTAGGATAAATGCAATGTCAGAAATAAATTGCAGTTGCTGTTTTTACTTCACATCTGTGTTACAAAACACAGGAGAAACCCAATGACTGAACCAAAAAGTTGCATTTACCCACAATTTTTTGTTCAATTCAGGTCAATTCAGTTCCCATGACCTGTTTCACATGTAATGTTGATTCATGGAGAGAGTGCACTGAACAAAACAATCCAACAAAATGTGTGTGAGCCAAGACTGTTCATTGACTGCCATTGCAGTGGTGAAATCCTACCGGTTCGCACCGGTTTGGGCTAAAAAAGCTACTGGTTCAGCGAACTGGTAGTAAAAAAAAAGCTACTAGTTGGTCCGAACTGGTATTTCTGACAATCAGCTGTGCTGCGCAATTTAAAATCTCTAGAAAGCAGGAAATCCTGCTTTTTAGTGAATCTAAATCACGCGGCACAGCTGTTCCCCCCCCACACACTGTTCTACTCACCTTCCCAAGCCTCCTTTTTCCATGCACAGTGCATGTTTGGTGCATACTGCGCATGCGCGCTCATGCAGCATGCATTTGCAGTGTGCATGTGCAGTGTGCACGCACCATGCGTTTGGTGTGCATGTGCATGCGCGGGCAGCAAACCGGTGGCAAACCGGGGAGGATTTCACCACTGTTCCATTGCATAAATTTCATCCTAAACTCATATTAGAGCAATCCTCCATTTGATGTAATGTCTGAATTAGCTTGTGTCTTTGGGTGTGCAACCTCTAAAGAGAAAGGTGATATCACCATGTGGAATATGTATACTGAATTTATACAAAGAAAGCTTTTGACCACATCCGGCCAGCTGAGATCCTCCATTCTCTATTTCTCTCCTAAAAGTTTCCTAACTTTTAAAGCAAGTGTCTATCTCTAATGGTTTAGAACGGTGGTGAAATCCAAATTTTTTTACTACCAGTTCTGTGGGTGTCGCTTGGGCGTGGTGTGGCTTGATGGGCGTGGCATGGTGGGTGTGGCAGGGGAAGGATACTGCAAAATCCCCATTCCCACCCACTCCAGGTCCAGCTAGAGGTGGTATTTGCCAGTTCTCTGAACTGCTCAAAATTTCCGCTACCGGTTCTCCAGAACCTGTCAGAACCTGCTGGATTTCACCCTTGGTTTAGAATATATTTAGAAATATATGGAGATGATGCCAACAGATTTCAGAATCCAGTGGCATGGCTGATAAAGTTTGGGTGTGCAGCTTTGCTCAATCTCTTTGCTATTCTCTAATGACTTCCAAACTCAGAAGGTATTGTGCATAGTAAAAAAAAGATAAAAATGGGAAGAAATTATTTGTATTAACTCAGAATTATATATTATTTAATGAATATGAACCACTTTACTTTCTGTTAAAACAATGTACACATTTATCTGGAATCTGAGGAGTAGATAGAACACATTACGAACTGTTGTTGTTTTTTCTTTGTTTTTTCTGGAAATATGTAGTCTTTTCTCATTCTTTTTTTTCTTTATTGCATCTACAGTATCTTCTTTCCTTACTTCCTTTTTTTTGCTTTTCCTGAGATGTTAAGGCTATGGGAATATTTAAATATTAAAAATGGCCTTCCTGCTTGGCAATTCTTATATCTGTCATGATGCAGTCAATCCGACATGTGATTCATTAATTGATTATGGCTTTGACTTGGTGCAAATTTTTGTGCCAAAACTGAATGTGCTGCCTTACATGTTAATAAAAGGCAAGAATTATGTTGCAGTAATTGCTCTTGCAATTCAGCGTCTGTTTATGAAGAATGATTAATTTGCTCCACACAAGCTGTAACATGTGCTAGCAGCAGCATTAGGGTAAATGGATAGCAGAAAATATTTAAAATGGCATGCAGTTCCTATTTTATTTAACAAGTATGATTCATTGCTATGTTGTTTTGGAATATAAAGAGGGAAATCTCATACTTCATAGTAAGAGAAAAAAATATTCCTTCTGCCACATTTTCTCTTTAGTCAGATGCAAGAACAGGGCAACATGTTTCGACATAGAGAAAATCTAAATAAGTTGCAAGTGGAATATGATTAAGCTCTGAACAGATCTTGGATAGAACAGAAAGGCATTTAAAAACCAAGTAGGGGATTATGTGATTTCTCAAAGAATAAACTGCAGAGATTAAATAGTAAAATGCCAATGAAAGAGCTTCATTTAGAGCTAACCAAATAATATTCTGCAATAGAAAAAAAAACAAATTCAATCATAATTTAACATTACAGATAGTCCTCGTTTAGTGACTACAGTTGGAACCATCAACTAAGTCTTAAGTGAAATGGTTGCTAAGTGAAACTGCATCTGTGCTTATGATCTTATTTCAGCTTTCCTTTGCTTTACAGACCTGCAAAAGTCATAAATCTGAGGACTAATTGCAAATTTACTTTTTTATTACTGTCGTAACTGTGAATGGATACACTTGCTAAATGAAGACTACCTGTATCTAATTATGTATACTCAAACAACACAAGAAACCCTGGGTGTTCAGAACTCTAGGTTAGGGATGTTAAAAGTTTTCCCTTACAAATATAGTATTCCAGTTCGTTCAGCTTCAGCCAATATGGCCAACACTGTAGTGTTATTGTGTAATGTAATAATACCATTAAAGGCAGGGTCCTCATTACTGCTCAGGATTGAATAGAGACAGCAAAGAAAACAGCTATCTATACTTTTTTAAACAAGACAGAAATCCAGTTCATGGAGCTTATAACAGCAAGGGTGAGGGGAAATCAGTACCCTCTCCTGGCACAGCATGGTATCTGCACTCAGAGACTTTTGACTCATGCAATAAAACAGGGTTTAAAAAATTATGGCCAAAACATATCAATCCACCTTCTGTGCAGAACAATGGTTTAACTTAATCAGGATTAGTTAAACCGACCACAATACTTTGGTTTATATTTCAGACTAAGTTATGATTATGAGTTCAGAAAGGTGTGTTTCATGTAACGTGCCAAGTCAAATCATATAATGACTTTGTTTGTGTTGGGTAGATATAGCCTCTTTCTTGTTAGGACTACTTCTACACCTTATCTTAGTGGGCTACAATAATAAAATCCTGTTCTGATATTGTTTTACTGGATCACTGTGTATTTAATACTGGCTTTAACTGAAACAGTCTAATGGTTATTATAACAGATGTTCATCAAAACAAAAAGTCAGTGTGTCTTCACTCAGTTTTGGTTTGCAGTTTTCTCTTGCTCTGGCTGAGCTGGCTTTAGCTCAGACATTTTATGGCCACTTATGAGTCAAGTCAGTCACATTTGCATTTATGGAAATGTTCTGCACAGAATCCACGTAGGCTTGCCAGAGGTCTGCCAGACTACATAGAATAAATTGCAATAGTTTATGATCTGGCATTGTCAACTGGATGCTACAAAAGGGATATTATGAATGCAAAATCCTACCTTGGCCAGTAGACTATTAGTGAACTTTGCACAAGTCATAATCTCTCTTGTATGCTCCTGCAATTGCATAACTATAAAAGATAAGAATAATTGACACAATTATTGAACTCTGTCTCTTGACAGAGATGCTTTTCTAAATGTGGGTGGGTAATTTTTCTTCCTACATTCTTTAAAGTTATAGTCTGGCTTGGTGATGTTTTACTAAGAGTAAACAGGCAGCACGTTACTAACAACATAACAAGAGCCCATTGAGTGTAGCGGTTAAAAGGCATCAGGGTGGAAACAGAGTTCCAGACCTGTTTTAGGCTGGATCAGTCCTCCTTAGGCCTAGGACAGTGATAGGCAAACGTGGCTTTTTCACACCCTGTGGACTTCAACTGCCAGAATTCCTAAGACAGCTTGGCTTAGGAATTCTTGGCTGGGAGTTGAAGTCCACAGGGTGTGAAAGAGCCAAGTTTGCCTACCACTGGCCTAGGAAGAAAGCAATGGCAAGTCACATCTGAAAAATTTTGCCAAGAAAACTTCATGGAACTTATCCAAGCAGTCTCCAATATTCAAGACTGACTTGGAGGCACACAGACACACACACAAAAATCAGCTTGGTTTTTTTATTGCATTAGACATTCTGCACCAAAAGAATATTTGGTTATTTTATTAATTGATTAAGATGTGATTTAAGCTGTGATTTACTATTGCTGTTTTGTTACTTTTCCTTGTCTGTAACTCACTGAAATTTTGGCAAAGCAGAAAACTTGCTTTTAGCTCAGAAGTCCTTTGTTTGAGCAGCATAAAAGACACAAGAGAAGTAACCACCGTCTGAGCTAAATCAGGGATTACAAAGACCCAATTTCTAAATCTGAATCAATTGTGCACAAAATTGCATCTTAGAACCAAGTCAGGGGCAGCTGAAAAATAAACAACAAAATACTGTGAGATACAATAAGTGCATAGCATCTCATTTTCAGTCCATTTATCTATAATGCAAGTTAAAGACAGATTTGTGCTCTTAAGCACTGTTTTCTTTTATGTCCATTAGTTTATTAGTTTAAGATTTTGCTTTTTTGCGCATATCAGGAGGAACAATCCAAAATATGAGTGGGACCCATGGAAAATGTGCTAAGTAATGACAAAAATTATATAGCATTTATTTTGATCAAGATGTAATTATGCTTTAATTAAATTAAATATATTTAAATGATTAAGTGATTATAATTATTTCCATGCATTTAAAATGTTTATGTCACATTAAAACTAAAGATTTTGGAAATGCTGCTAAGGAATACAGTCAAGGTTTCTGATGTATGTCTGCTCTAGAGATCACACCTGGTTGATTCCTAAGAAGAAATACCCTGACGTGAAAATGATATTGTATGCTAATGAGTTCTTCTCCATGCCATGTAGTAACTATGTATGATATTCCCAAATACCAAATTAAGTAGAAGGAAAATTATGCATTCTTAACACCAATAAGCCGATTGCACTGAATTGCAGGTATTGTCAGCACTGACTCAATTGTATGATAAATTATTCTTGCATTTCCTCTGGGCCAATGGAGTTTTGGTGCTTCCACTGGATAGCTTCTGGCAGCCCCAGAGTGTAGCTGAACAACAGAACCATAACACAATTACAGTGCCTGTCATGAGAAAGTTCACGTTGCTCCAGATTTTCAGGCAGAAAATTTGTTGTGCTGCATATTAAATTAATTTTCTTTGTTGACAGCACCCACCCTTCCACAGAAATAAAGGAAAATCCAATGTGTGTTAGATTCCCAAAAGCTCCTCAGTTAATTATGAAAACCTGTAAACATGAATAATGACAAAAAGATGACAAGAATAAAGCAAGCAAGCTGCATCACTGGCACAGCATCAAAATAATTTACAGGGCCTTCAATAATCCAGCCTCTCCGTACAGGCTGACCTTGTTTTAATCACAGTTTATTGCAGATTGTTTCCAGTGCGCTCTATAAATCTGTCCCCATGAAATCTATTTCAGTAGCGATGGCAAAATGAAAATTCCCCTTTCCCCTCCCTTGAGACTGCATGCTGATACGTGACAAATGAGTTTCACGAGATTATATTTAGGCACAGGTATGACATGCTTCCTTCCCATACTGCAAGCACTTGTGATGAGAAGCCTGAAGCTATTCCTGTTTTCAGAAAAAGCAGGATGGATTTAGTTTTAAGGGTTGATTGCTTTCAGGCTTGGCTAATAATAGGACGTTCTCTTTCTGGAGTTTTTGTTGTGGTGATCCATGCTTAAGTTTTGGCATAATAAGGCAGCAAATGCCTGGCAGAAGAGTGGTGGGGTAGGCAAGAGGAAAAGGTCTAGTTAGTCACTGGATCTCTCCTGTATCTTTCAGCTCATTTGTTGCATTCAGATGCAACAGAAAGGGCATAGTGTTACCTGCGCTAATTTGGGGACAAAATATCTTGGGCCAGCAAGAAACTTGTGACCTCCCCTGAAAAAAGACAAGAAAAGATGATCTTTTCATATGGTGCAGAAAGTTCTCCACATTCCAGCAAGTACTATTATAAGTGTTGTGGTCATCTCTGTTTGCAACCTTTATTATCTGTTGTCAACCCTGAAGCTGGCCTAACTGTGGCCATTTTCTTTTCTGTAGCTCTCCTCTAAGGAGGTTTCTCTTTGCATTGCTTCAGAGCTGACACAGCCTGGACCTAAGGGGCAGGGATGGGGGTGTAGAGATAACTGGGGTGTTGTAGCCAAAATAAAATTCTTTCCCCTGGGAATCCAAGGATGTTCATGTAGGTGTTTGAAAGTCACCTAGCAACTGGACTATATGCTGATTGGACCATGTGACTGGGGATGTATTACTTGGAACCTTGACATCCGTTTGCTTTCAGGCCCAGTTTATAGTGCTGCACTTCAAGCGTTGCTTTTTTTAAAATTTTGATTTATATGCCGCCCTTCTCTGGAGACTCAGGGCGGCTTACAATGCGTTAAGCAATAGCC
>JANHZT010006065.1:706-12727 GCA_032468215.1 Stegonotus admiraltiensis | reverse complement strand
ACAAAAACCAGCTGGGTGGCCATTGGCCCGTCAGTCTCCCCCAGCCCTAAGAAGCAGGCAATGGCAAATCATTTCGGGGGGTGAGGGGTGGGGAGGGAATAATACCAAGAAAACTGCAGGGAGCAATCCCAGACGGTCACCGAAATCAGAACTGTCACCTTTAACAGTAATTAATTAATATAAATGCATTTCTTTTATCTTGGCTCTGGCCCTTTGTTTGGGGGGGGGACTTCTGCCTACTGCTGTGTTTGGGGGAAGAGGGTTTATTTATATCCCCTCTTTATTATTGTTTTTAAACTCAAGGTGGCAAAAATACCTAAGATTTCTTCTTCCTCTTTCCCACCCCCCACAACAATCTTGCGAGGTGGGCTGGGCTGACCCAAGGTCACCCAGCTGGCTTTCTTGCCTAAGGTAGAACTAGAACTCACCATCGCCTGGTGACTGGCTTTTATACCGAAGGCGGGACTAGAACTCAGGGTCCCTTGCTGATTGGCCCAAAGTCACCCAGCTGAGGCTTTCATGCCTCAGATGGAACTAGAACTCCCAGTCTCCTGGTGATTGGCCCAAAGTCACCCAGCCACTTTTATGCCTGAGGCGGGACTAGAACTCAATGTCCCTTGGTGATTGGCCCCAAGTCCACCAACCAGCTTTCATGCCTCAGACGGAACTAGAATTCCCAGTCTCCTGTTGATTGGTCCAAAGTCACCTAGCTGGTTTTCATGCCACAGATGGAACTAGAACTCCCAGTCTCCTGTTGATTGGTCCAAAGTCACCCAGCCACTTTTATGCCCGAGGCGGGACTAAAACTCAATGTCCCTTGCTGATTGGTCCAAAGTCACCTAGCTGGTTTTCATGCCTCAAATGGAACTAGAACTCCCAGTCTCCTGGTGATTGGCCCAAAGTCACCCAGCCACTTTTATACCCAAGGCGGGACTAGAGCTCAATGTCCCTCGCTGATTGGCCCAAAGTCACCCAACTGGCTTTCATGCCTCAGACGGAACTAGAACTCCCTGTCTCCTGGTTTCTAGCCTGCTGACTTCACCACTAGCCAACACTGACTCCCTTCTGTAGGGATATATATACCGTCCTGTAACTATTTTGTCTCTTCCTTCTCTTTTCAACAGCACCAGCCATAGAGGAGAAAGCCTCCCCGCCACCCGTGCTTTCCCCTGAAACTCCCCCACCTTCGGTCGCCGCCTCCCCACCTCCTAAGGAGCTGCCAGAAAAGCCACTTCCTGCCTCTCCACTTCCTCCTCCTCCTCCTCCTCCTCCCTCCGTCACTCCTCAAGAGCCAGAAGAGGAGGAGCCTTTGCATCCAAACCTCAGCCCCGAAGAGCTGCCGCCACCAGCGCCTGTCCTCGCGGAACCCCCCGAGTCCTCTCCGCCCATCCTGCTTAATCCGGATTCCCGGCACCCGCTGTCCTACCGCAAGGCCACCAATTTCGCCTTGGACAAATTCTTGGATCCCGCCCGTCCCTACAAGTGCACCATTTGCAAAGAGTCCTTCACGCAGAAGAACATCCTGCTGGTGCATTACAATTCGGTGTCCCACCTCCACAAGATGAAAAAGGCCTCGGCCGACCCGTCCGTGTCCTCTCGGGGGGAACCCGGGGCTCCCGGGGCTCTCCAGCCCTCTTCGGACAAACCTTACAAGTGTACCACCTGCCGAGTTTCTTACAACCAGAGCTCCACCTTGGAGATCCACATGCGCTCCGTGTTGCACCAGACTCGCTCCCGCGTGGCCAAGATGGAAGCCGCCGGCAAGGCGGACGTGTCCCCTGCTGAACTGGAGCCCTCCAATGAGACCCCTCTGGAAACCGAAGCCCCCAGCTGCGTCCAGGTGCCCGCCCTCCCATTTCTCAGTCCACCTGCGGCAGAACTGCCTCGTTTCCCTACGTCCCTGTTCACCCCACCGCTGCTGCCCCCCTTTCCTCTGGTGCCGGAATCCCTTCTGAAACTACAGCAGCAACAACAGCAGCTGCTGCTCCCTTTTTACTTACATGACCTGAACGTGGCCCCCAAGTTGGCTTTAGCCACGCCAA
Source organism: Stegonotus admiraltiensis (assembly GCA_032468215.1). Classification (NCBI taxonomy): domain Eukaryota; kingdom Metazoa; phylum Chordata; class Lepidosauria; order Squamata; family Colubridae; genus Stegonotus; species Stegonotus admiraltiensis. The sequence goes on along the minus strand of JANHZT010006065.1, from coordinate 10,685 downwards.
CCCTGACCCTCCCCACCCCGTCGCCTGTCCTGCTTCCACCCCTGCCCCCCAAAGAAGAACCGGCCCCCACGGCTGCTGTGAGTAGCTCCAAGGCAGAGGCAGCTGAAGAGGCCGAAGGGGAAGAAGGAGATGCAAGCCAAGCAGGGAATGAGGTTTCTCGCACAGCAGCCAAAGCCCTCCTGGAGAATTTCGGCTTCGAGTTAGTGATCCAGTACAACGAGGGCAAACAAGCTGCCACCGTGCCCCCTACCGTGCCCCTGCGTCCCCCTGTGGGCAAGCTGCAATGCGGCACTTGTGGAAAACAGTTCTCTAACATGCTCATCCTGAAGACCCATGAGGAGCACGTGCACCGGCGGTTCCTGCCCTTCGAGGCGCTCAATCGCTACGCTGCGCAGTTCCGGAAAAGTTACGACAGCATGTATCCTCCTCCTCCGCCTGCGCTACCAATTGAGACAACTGCGGTCACCACTACTCCGGTGGCAGCAGTTTCAACTGTCACCACTGCTGTCATGGAGAATACCACCGTCACGGTGACGCAATCCTCCATCCCATTGGAGATTCCCTCTCTCTGTCCTCCGTTTTTGATGCAACCCTTGCCGGTGGTCGTGCCCCCACCAGAAAACGAGACTCCCTGTGTACCTCCTGAATGCCTGAAGTCTCTCTGGTTTCGAGGGGAGGAAGAGGAAGGCAAGAGCGCATCGTCAGGAGTCCTGGATCTTGCCCGTGGGAGCTTCCCTTCAACCCGGCGTTTCTCTCGTACCAAATTCACCGAGTTCCAGTCTCAGGCTCTGCAGTCCTTCTTTGAGTCGAGTGCTTATCCCAAAGATGGCGAGGTGGAGCGTCTGTCTGCCCTTTTGGGCTTGCCCAATCGAGTCATCGTGGTCTGGTTCCAAAACGCACGCCAGAAAGCCCGAAAGAGTGGCGGGAACGAAGCGAGCATGGGCAACTGCGGAAATGCTGCCCCGCAGTCATCTTGTAAAAAATGTCGGACAGCCTTCCGCTGCATCTTTGAGCTGGTGCGCCACCTGAAGAAGTGTTACAATGACCAGCTGGATGAGGGGGAAGGAGACGAGGAAGAGAACGAAGGGCCTGAGGAGGAGGAGCAGGAGGAGGAAGAGGAAGGGGACGAGAAACGAGAAATCTTGGGACCTGGTGGGGATATGAAGACCGACGGTGCTGGAGACAAACCCGTGGAAGAAGAGCAGCCCGCCCCTTCTGTACCCCCAGACATCTCCAAGAACCATCCCTGTGATCAATGCACCGCTGTATTTTCAAGCAGCGACCTCCTCAATATCCACCGCATTAGTCACCTGCCGGCAGCTGGCCCCCCCTTGGCTTCGACGGGTCCTCAACCTCCCCTCGACATGACTCCCTTGGCATTTGGCGACCGCCTGCTCCAACCAGATCCTTCCCGTGCACAGAAGCGAAAACACGAAGACGGGACTTTGTCTCCCACCGGAAGTGAAACGGCCAGCGTTGCCGGGGGAGATAACGAACCCCCCAGGGACAAGCGTCTGCGTACCACCATTTTGCCCGAGCAACTGGAGATTCTCTACCGCTGGTACATGCAAGATTCAAACCCCACCCGGAAAATGCTCGACTGCATCTCTGAAGAAGTTGGGCTGAAAAAGAGAGTCGTCCAGGTGTGGTTCCAGAACACAAGAGCCCGTGAGCGAAAGGGCCAGTTTCGGTGTAATACCAGTGCCACCACCCCAACCAGCAAGCCTCCACCAGCACAACTTAACACTTTCCCAAAGTTCAACCCTCAACCACGGGAGACCTCTATTCATTATGGGTCCTTCACACCCAACCTCTCTGTGATTAATCTCCAGCCCCTTCTAACTAAGCCAGATGTCGTCACGGAACCACAGATTCAGGAAGAAATGGCTGAAGAAGAATTATCCAAGGACCACGAAGACCGAAGCTTGTCTGGAGGGGAGTTGAGCGATTCTTCCTCCTCTTCCTCTTCGGCTGACCTGGACTTCTCTGGCAGCCAGAGGAATCGAATGATGGATGGAGGTTCTGGAGAGTATCACGATTCTCTGGGGCAGAGACGGTATCGTACCCAGATGTCCAGCGTCCAGCTGAAAATCATGAAGGCGTGTTATGAGGTCTACCGTACTCCGACCATGCAGGAGTGCGAGGTGCTGGGGGAGGAGATAGGACTCCCCAAACGGGTGATTCAGGTGTGGTTTCAGAACGCGCGGGCGAAAGAGAAAAAGGCCAAGGCTGCCTCCGGCGGGACCAGTGGCGGCGATGAGGCCCCCTCCGCTGCTCAGGCTCAATCTGAATGCCGCTACTGTGAAGTCAAGTACGATTTCTACGTCTCCTGTCGTGGGCACCTTTTTTCTCGCGGCCACCTAGCTCGGCTAAAGGAGGCCATCAGATCCCAGCTCAAGAACGAGAGCAAGTGCTATGAGCTGGTGTCGGACAAAGGAGCGCCCTCCCCAACCAGACTGGGCGTGCCGGTGACTCCTACAGCCATGCCATCTTCTCTTGGGACCAAGCCCCCTTTTGTGCCAGGTGAGTGGGATGGTAGAACGGTGGGAATCCATGGATAGTTGGGGAGCCTTGAGGTCGAGTTGTACAATGGGTTTTACTCAGGGCTGGGATGCTGCCGGTTTAACAACTGGTTTGGGGATCACATGCAGAGTTTTAAAAATTCTAACCTTCTGTGTTACTGCTTGGGAGTAACACAGCTGAGGCGTGGCAATCTGCTCTACCGCGCCAATCAGCTGAGAAGATAAAGGTAAGTAAAGTGCAAGGGCAGGCGGGCAGGCTGCCCTGATTGTCAGAGCGAACTGGTTCGCTCCCAGCTGATCGTCGAAGCTACCGGTTTGCCCGAACCGGTCCGAAGCAGTAGAATCTCACCCCTGGTTTTACTGTACAATGTACTATGCAATGTGCTGTATTGTATGCTTACTGTATGACGTCCTCCCTGCTGTAGGAACGCCCCGTTCTGATCTTTCCAGGAACACCGCTGTTCCACAGTGTCCTCCGACATTTCCCAAATCCCATTCTAAGTTCCGGTCCCACATTTGACCTGGAAGGTTGGCTGACTGCATTTTTATTTCCCGGTTTTCTTCTGTGGTTCATGAATCCTCATGTTCATACCTTCCTTCCTTTACCTCCTCGCTCTTTTTCTGTGAGGAGGGGGGGATACGCAGAGAGCCAAGGAATTTTCCCATTCTCTCCGCTCCATTTTTGCATTGAGGGCTGCAGGTGGACTCCCATTTCAGAGGACACAGTGGTGAGGTTGGAGGAGGGGAATGGGTCAACTCGCAAAGGCAGGAAGATGGTTCTGCAATTTCAACCGGGAGGGGGAGGGGGAAGGCGTTTGGAAAGGATAAACATTCCCAAAGAGAGGCAGAAGCCCCCCTCGATTCATCTCTCTTTTTTTCTCCCACACGAACAGGGACGCCTGTTTCCTCGGCGGGAATCCTGAGCTCCCCTTTGGCCACCTCCCAGCCAGGCCTCTCCTTACCTCAGCATCTGCCACCGGAATCTGGCCAGGTTGGCCCCTTAACTGAGCCTGTTCCTGCTTCCGAGACCACTCCCAGTGACAGTCAAGCCGAACCGACTTCAAATCCAGCCCAGGAACCCTCCTTGTCCTCCACTGCCACGCTGAAGAACCTCAAGACGTTGAAGGCTGCAGTGCCGGCCCTGCTGGGAGGCCAGTTCCTGCCCTTCCCGTTGCCAGCAGCGGCTACTGCAGCCGCAGCCGCCCCCTCTCTTTTCGGAGCACAACTGCCCGGGGCGTATTTTCAGCAGCTCTATGGCATGAAGAAGGGGTTGTTCCCCATGAACCCTGTCATACCTCAGACACTTATGGGGCTGCTGCCCAGCCCCTTGCTCCCGACACCCACACCTGAGCCCCCCGTTGAGGTGTCCGAGGCCCCCGGCATCTCTACAGTCGACGTGACCCACCAGTACCTTTGTCGCCAGTGCAAGGCCGCCTTCGAGAGCGAGGGGGCGGCTGTCGCTCATCAAGCCGCACTCTGCTACTTCGGGCGCCGGGCGCCGGCGGCGCCACCTCCACTGCGCGTGCCCGTGTGCACCTACCATTGCCTGGCCTGCGAGGTGCTCGTGAGTGGCCGGGAGGCGCTGGGAGCCCACCTGCGCTCCAGCGCTCACCGGCGCAAGGCCAGCTCTACCACAGCAACCGCATCGGTGTTTGCCAAAGAGGAATCCAAATTACCTCACTCGGACTCCAATCCAAAAAGTAACGCTACCTCTACAACACTACTAGCTTTATAGAGATGGATGCTGTACTGCCATCAATGGAGACAGATTGACTAGCGAATGAACCTGTGGGTGGGTGGACGCCCCCGTGAGTTCCACCCCTCTGCTTCCACCCAACAGTCCTTCTTCAAGGTCCATTTCAGACCCAGGTTCCCCCATTTCTCACTGCCAGCCGGGAAGCTTTCTCGAGAAGCGGTTCCCTCATGTCCCCTCCCCAGGCTGACTTCAAAGGGCCCGAGTCCCCACCCCAATTTTTATTCCAAATGTTACTCTGCTTCCACAGGATGACCAGAGGTTGAGCCAAAGGCAACCCATCCATTGGGGAAACCTTGGTCCTTACTAAGCTTCATCTTCTCTACCCAACTCAACACTGGCTGTTGCAGATGTTCTCTGAATAGCTTTTCTTCACACTGAACTGCTCTGTCCTTCATCCCATTCAGGCATCTCCCTAAGGACCCACTGATGCTAATTCCCTACCTTCCCCCCCCACGCCTCCCAGATCACGAGATCCTGTGGCCAGATCCGATGAGATTGGCAGCTCGGGACCTCCTCCAGAGTCCCTACCCACCTATTTCTGTATTCCTGAGTCTTCCACCTCCTGTGCTGCCGACAGGTCCCTCTACGTACGTCTTCAACCACATTCCCACCTGCCACAAACATCTCAAGAAGATGCCTCCTAAATTTTATCTGGATCTTCTGGATGATGCTCCCCCCACCTTTTATAATATCAAAACTATGTCACCCCTCTTCACATTGGTGTTCCAAAATTCTTCACCCACATGTCCCATAACTCCTTGTTCCTCCTACTGCAGGTGGCCCCAAACCTTCCCTCAACCCTCCTGCGCTACCAACTATCTGATTTTTTCCACCCGCCCCGTTTAAGACACTTGCTGGCCAATCTTGACGTCCATCCTACACTCAAAAGTCTCCTCTCTCACACTTACACACCTATACATCCTCCCCCACCCCCTTCCCACAAAAGCTCCTTCTCTTCACACTTAACCTTCCACTCGTTTTACCGTGTTACTGACTGAAAAAAAAGAGGCCAAAAACGAAAGCAAAGAAAGAATGGACAAGAAAAATAATAATAAAAGATAAACCGGAGGAGATGAAATTTAAGACGGGGGAAGGATTAAAAGTGAGAAATTCAGTCCCCTGACACCAACCAACGCCGACCCTCAAAAAAACAAACAAAAAAAAAGCATGTGCTGACCATTTTTTGTATATTAAGAACTGTCAAGGACGGATGGACAAATTCCTGAACTGTTGATGAATTTGATCACCAACCAAACAGGGCGAGAGTTTTCTCTTTCCCGTAATTTTATTTTATTTTTATTTTTTCTCTCGTCTCTCTCCTCTTCCTTTTTTCCCATCCCCCCAGCTAGGTCTTTTCCTGCCCTGGGGAACCAAATAAAACCCAACAACCTCAAACTGTCTTTTTCCTCCTGATAGACGTGAGTTCTGTCTCGGCACGGGGGAAAACGACATGAAACCTAACTCCGATGGCTTTAAAAGAAAATAAAAATTAAAAAAAAACACAAAAAAATGAGAGAGAGAGAGAGAAAGAGAGAGAGAGAACTCACTGAACGACTGACTCTCGTCAAAACACGCCGACGCCGTGTGTGCTGACAAACCTTGCAAAAAATGAAAAAAAAATATACACAAAAAACCCTTTTTAGGAATCCAAAGCTCTTAAAAATAAAAAAAAACTTCTATACAATAACCAAAAAAAAAAAAAAAAGAGAGAGAGAGAGAGAGAGAACACCCACCAACAAAAGAAAAGAGTCATAAAAAGCAAACTGGAAATAATTTTTTTTTTGTTTTAAAAAAAAAAAGACATAAGATGAAGGAGTAAAAAGGAAAAAAAATTAACCCCTCAACGTTCTTTCCTGCCTTTGTAACACTTATTTTGGGAAGGGGGAGGGCCGCGATCTTTTGATTCCCCTCCTGCGCGGCGTATTTTCTATTCCCTTCCCCAGCGGACAAAGATGGACGTGAATTTTAAGAACTGGATGAAGATGGAAACTTGTGGGTTTAAAGAAGGAGGCTCAAAAAATGAAAAACCCACTGCCCTTACACAGATACCAAACAAACGACATGAGGGGGAGGGAAGTTAAGGAAAGCTGAATGGAAGAACAGCTGATCCGTCACCACCACCTCTGTTCTCGACTCTCCTTCACCCCCACAACGACACACCCCAGACTTGGGGGGAGAAAAAAAAATTGTCTTTCTGTTGTGTATTTAAAGTGAGGGGGTGGGAAGGTTGGGGGAATGACTTAAAAAAATAAAAATAAAATAAAAATTATATTAAAGAAAAAACATCTCGTAGGAAAAGAAAAGATCAAAGGCGAGATGATTTGAGATACCAACCCCTCCCAACCCCAAAAATAGGGGAGGGGGGGACGGACAAATTTGGGGATTTTGTTTTAGTTTGAATTCTTCATTTAGCTAAAGGTAAAGGTTCCCCTCACACATATGTGTTAGTCGTTCCCGACTCTAGGGGGCGGTACTCATTTGTTTCAAAGCCAACGAGCCAGCGCTGTCTGAAGATGTCTCCATGGTCATGTGGCCGACATAACTAAACACCAAAGGTGCACGGAACGCTGTTCCTTTCCCACCAAATGCGGTCCCTATTTTTCTACTTGCATTTTTTACGTGCTTTCAAACTGCTAGGTTGGCAGAACTGGGACAAGTCACGGGAGCTCAACCCGTTAGGTGGCGCTAGGGATTCGAACCGCTCAACTGCCGGCGTTTCGATCGACGAGCTCAGCGTCTTAGGCACTGAGCCACCGTGTCCCTACTAATTCCTCGTTTAAGGCGTTGCAAATGAGTCTGTAAATTTCCAAGTCTCTAAGTCTCTTCTAAGTTTCTGAATGCGCAGCCGGATTTTGTTCCGAATGGAGGGGCGCGTGAAATATTTCCATCACTGCGCGCGCTAACCGCAAACTGACTCGAGTTGGAGTTTTTCAGAATGAGAATACAGGTAGCCCTCGCATTATAATCATTTGTTTGGCGAAAGTTAGGATGGTGCTGAAAATCGTGCCAACTGGTCCTCATGTTTTACAACCATGGTAGCAGCCCTGCAGACAGGTGATCGTAATTCAGGTGCTTGGCAATAGCAATAGACTTATACATTGCTTTACAGCCCTCTCTAAATTGTTTACAAAATCAGCATCTTTCCCCCACCCGCCAATGATCTAGGTCCTTGTTTTACCGACCTTGGAAGGATGGAAGGGTGAGTAAACCTCGAGTCAGTCAGGATTGAACTGCCGGCAGTGAGTGGATAGGATAGGATGCAATAGCAATAGCACTTAGTCTTATATATCACTTCACAGCCCTCTCTAAGCGGTTTACATAGTCAGCATCTTGCCCCCAACAATCTGGGTCCTCATTTTACCGATCTCGGAAGAATAGAAGGCTGAGTCAATCTTGAGTCAGTCAGGATCAAACTGCTGGCAGTCGGCAGTGAGTGGATAGGATAGAATACAAATAGCACTTAGACTTATATACCGCTTCACAGTGCTTTACAGCCCTCTCTAAATTGTTTACAAAGTCAGCATCTTGCCCCCAACAATCTGGGTCCTCGTTTTACCAACCTCGGAAGAATGGAAGGCTGAGTCAACCTTGAGTCGGTCAGGATCGAACTGCTGGCAATCGGCAGTGAGTGGATAGGATAGGATGCAATAGCAATAGCACTTAGTCTTATATACCCCTTCACAGCCCTCTCTAAGCCGTTTACAGAGTCAGCGTCTTGCCCCCAACAATCTGGGTCCTCATTTTACCGACCTCGGAAGAATAGAAGGCTGAGTCAATCTTGAGTCGGTCAGGATCGAACTGCCAGCAGTGGGCAGAGTTTGCTTGCAATACTGCATTCTAACCACTGCGCCACCACAGCTCTTGCATTTGTTCAACGCATTTATGACCACTGCAGCATCCCCAATTCACATAGTTGTCGTTTTGTGACCTCAGCCAGCTTCTGACAAACTGGCAGGGAAGGTCGTAAGCCATGGTTATGTGCACTTATTTATGTACTTTCCCTACCGGTTCGCAAAGGTGAGCACGCGCGCCCGGCCTCAAAAACGTGCCTAAATAGGACATAATAGAGCCGGGGTGGGTGGATGAGATTTTTGTTACTGGTTCGCTTGAACCGGTCCGAACCGGCTGAATACCGCCTCTGGTTAGATGAAGTCTCTCTTGAAGAACTACGATAATTCGCTTAATGATCACGACAAGATAGTACCATAAAATTATATATCGATGGAAAGATCATTTAATCAAGAATTGTAATGCGATACCTTTGATGAAGGATTTGCAACGTCTTCCCATGGAGTGAGCCAAGTCTTTGAGTTCTGCAGCTGTTCTCATGTGAAACCAAGATGGAATGATGGCTTCGATTAACTGGGTTTTATTGCTGGGTCGCTTCGGACTAACCAGTTTCTTTAGTCGGCTCCATCGATTTTAAATTGGGTGAAGGTCTGGGCTATTCCCAGGACATTCCAGCAGTGGAATAGGATTATTTTGAAACTCCCCCAAAAAAGTGGTGTTATTAGCCGTCAAACCTCAAAAATACACTTTTCCCAAAAGGGTTTCCACAATTTTGGCCACGACTGTATCTCAAGCTGGACTTCAACTCCCAGAATTCCCCAGCCAGGAATTCTGGGAATTGAAGTCCAGACATCTTGAAATGGCCGACGGTGAGAAATACCGTTCTAGATTCAATCCCCTTTCACAATTTTTACCTCAGCTCTCTCCAACAGGGCCAACAAAATGGGAAACTGAGAAAAAAAACCACCAGAAGATTTGCTTTTGAAATATGCAAAATCAGGGCAAAACGGTCAGCAAAGGAGTGAACAAGGCAAGATATTTAGGCGTCCGAGAATTCCATTTAAAAAAAAAAAAGAGTTTCTAGTCCTCATGAGGAGCCAAAATAAAACTGGAAGAAGAAACGCTCAACATTTAAAACAGAATTTTGCAACTTTGGTGCAAAGAAACAACAAAAAAATGGTAGCGCAATTCATGCGCCACCGTAGGTTGTCTTGCATAGTGACGCAACGTGGAATTAAAAGTGACGTTCCGATTTTGGGATGCCTCCCTGAAATATCTGAGCCTTTTTACTCTACAGGTAGTCCTCGACTTACGACCGCAATTGAGCCCAACATTTCTGTCGCTAAGTGAAACAAGGGTGAAGTGAATTTTTGCTCTCTGTTACGGCCTTTCTTGCCACCGTTGCTAAGCGAATCATTGCAGTTGTTAAGTTAATAACCTGGTCGTTAAGTGAATCTGGTTGCCCCATTGATTCTGCTTGTCGGAAGGTCTCCAAAGGTGAAACTGCAACCGTCGTAACTATGACTCAGTTGCTAAGCGTCTGAATTTTGACCACGTTGAGCACGGGGATGCGGGAACAGTCGTAAGTGTGAAAAATGGCCGTAAGTCACTTTTTCAGTGCCGTTGTAACTTGGAACGCCCACTAAACAAACAATTTTAAATGTATTGCCCAGGTGGGTTGAATGCTGATTGGCAAAAATATTCAGCGGCGAATATATCAATTCCGCTTCAGAGAAATCAACGGACGAATTGCAGATCGGCAACCGATACCTGGCTAGCATTTGCCGGCCTGTTTTAACCAGTGGTGAAATCTATAATTTGTGGGCGTGGCTTGGTGGGGTGGTGGTGGTAATGTGACTGGGTGGGCGTGACCAATTTTTTTTACGTTTAAAACCATTTTTTCTACAACCTC
>JANHZT010006064.1:75382-83092 GCA_032468215.1 Stegonotus admiraltiensis | reverse complement strand
TTATTGGGGTTTTATTTTGAGCCAAAGTTGATTTATTTTTTCCTTGAAATTGATTGTAATTTTATTTGCTTGCTTTGATCTAACTGTACACCGCCTTGAGTCCATTGGAGAACGGCGGTCTATAAATCGAATAAATAAATAAATAAATAAATAATCATTGGGATGCTTCAAAGATCGGAAATGTGAAAAGTGGTCATGTCACTTTTTTCAGTGCAGTTATAACTTGGAACAGTCACTAAATGAACTGTTATAAGTGGAGGACTACCTGTACTAGATATGGAATGATCATGTCCAAAGTGGGCAAGATTTGGGGTCTTGATGTCTCCTTAACTCAAATATTACCTGTACTACCATACAGCCCTAAGAAGAGCACAGCTGCTTTAAGGAGTAGTCAGCAGATACCACAAGGGTGCCTATACTGCATCCGTAGCAGTGTTGTTAGCTTTGCATGTTTCTTCTTAATAGAGATGTGTGAGGTATGTGGCATTATTCAACTCCATCATCTCCTTGCAAAGCAGTATTTTCTATAGCTAGAAAGTAGAATATCTGAAGAGCTGTGGTGGCACAATGGTTAGAATACAGTACTGCAAGCTGCCCACATAGTTTGATCCTCACGGGCTTAAAGTTGACTCAGCCTTCCATCCTTCAGAGATTGGTAAAATGAGACCGAGATTGTTGGGGAAAATATGTTAGCATTGTAAATTGCTACACAGCAATTTACCGAGAGGGCTGTAAAGCACGATGGGGCAGTATATAAGTGCTATTGCTACTGTTATTTGTAAAAATAGGTAATAAAATGTGTTAATCATCTACCACAGACTATTCAGGTGCTGTTCTGTATTTGCCTTCTTCTCTCCATTACTGTCTAATTTACTTTTATCATTTCCAAGGATGAATTTACTTAAAATAGTAGGTATAGCTTAAAAATTGTTCTTCAGTTTATCACACCTCTTCCCTTCCCATGTCTTTTCCTCAGTGGGAGCTGGCGAAGTTGCTAACTTTGCTGCATATGCATTTGCACCAGCTACATTAGTGACCCCATTGGGAGCTCTCAGTGTTCTTGTAAGGTAAGAAGGTAGTTTTAGGTATCTGTGTAAATATCATCAAGAGAGCTAGCTAAGCACTTACTTTTAATGCTGGCAGAGGACTGGGTTTCTGAGCCTGGCTCAGTTGCTTTAAGTTTTGGTTTTTTGAATATTTTGAATATTCGAATATATTTTGAATATTTCAATGTAATTTTCTATCTTGAGATCTTTACTACTGTCTGCCCTTCCTCGCACCCACCCATTGCTTATAAAAAAGCCATAACATAGATGATTTTAGAAATAAATCTTGGTATAGCATAATCAAAAATTTATCAGCAATTCAGTTTAATGTTCTCTGCATGAGTGTTTGCTTACTTGCTTGTAGATTTCATATTTTGAATTGAAATTATATACAGGTACTCCTTGATTTACAACCAGTCATATAGCAACCCTTCGAAGTTACAATAGATACGCCCCAAACCTGAAGTTTCAGGACCCAGGTGTGAAGTTACATCTGCTATAACACCCTTGCGGTTGTTTGCCCTTGCAACCAACCACAGAGATGCTGCAATATGCTTGTCCCTTTTTCCCCCCATGTTGTCCCACCGAGTCCCCACAGGCACTAAGACTGCGACTCACCCTGGGGTTTTCTTTTCTCACTAGATGCTAGCCTTAGCTTCCCCAGCGTGGGAGCATTTCTTCTCACTAGCATTAGCTTCCCATCAGGAGAATTTCTTCTCCTTGCTAGTGCTAGCCTCAGGCCCCTCAGCATGAGCTGTGTTAGTATAACACTAGTGCAGCTCACGCTGGGAGAACTAAGGCTAGCATCTAGTGAGAAAAGGAAAACACAGAATTTTGCCAGTGTTATTTTTCACTCAGAAAATGTCAGACACTTGGGGGATTGTTCCACATGGAACAGCAATGTAGGGACCTGTCCTCCTTCTCTACCACATCTTAAGCTCTGGAGATCTTTGATCTTGTGGGGATGGGGGTGGTGATATGGCCCAAAGGGCTGTGAGGACCCCAAAGGGCTGCAAGCAGAGCATGGAGTATGTCAGGGTGGGAGGAGGCCTTGGGAGGTCCATGTTAGGTGGGCTTAAGCCTGCACTGGACCCCCTGGGCCTCCCCTACCAGAGGCACCCTGTGTTCCACAATGACGGGTACATTTGTTTTAAAAAATGCATTGGGGGGAGCAGGAATGGCGGTTATTAAGACAGGTGGTTCACTTAACAATCATTATGGACACTCTTTATTATAGTCATTACTCAAAGACCAACTGCATAGAATTTTCTCCTTGGAGTAATCATGATCGTTTTTATTTAAAAAATATCTAAAAGAATAAATTTATCTTTAAAGTGTCACAACCAGAAAATCCTTCCCCACTTTCTCTTAAAACTCTGTGAGTGCCTCAAAATCTCTGGAGGATTTAGACGTTCTAAAATTGGATTTTAAAGTGTAAGATAACCTCTTCCTCTCTGTCCAAAGCAGCAGCATTTCAATTTATTTTAAATAAGGCTACTTCATAACAATTTATTTGGAATACGTGCATTCTGCCTTCTAAACCTGACAGGCCTTCAAATAACTTTCAACATTTAAAAAATATGCAAACCCCCCTCCTCCCCCAAATAGGAATTCTGCTCTGTAACAATACAAACACATAATTGTTACTGTAGATTATGATTTAAGAACAGTGCTTGATGTCTAATTTATATTTGTGTGTTTTAGTGCCATTCTTTCATCATACTTCTTAAACGAAAAACTTAATTTACATGGAAAAATTGGGTGTTTGTTAAGCATACTTGGTTCCACTGTGATGGTCATTCATGCACCTCAAGAAGAAGAAGTTGAAACGTTGGGTGAAATCTCCCACAAGTTAGGTGATCCAGGTGAGAGAAAGATTAATTACAAAGAATTCAAGGTGATACTTCTATACTCAATTGAGGTATATAAATAGCAGGGCAGGATGTAGCCCTGCTGCGAGTGTTCCTTCACATTCCACTAGAGTTCTTCTGTGTGGGGTTTGTAATGTGTTTAGTTGCATTTATCTAGCTTCCCCACAACTGGAGAGCCTAGTAAGACAGGATTACCAATGAGGCTTTTGAATGCTTTTAGTTGAATGTTCTTAACAGTGCTCATGTATACACTTCACTCAATACACAAGAATCTGAAGAGGCATTTGTGAATGTTGAGAATGAGGTTGGAGTACATCTTCAACTCCATAGCTCATTTTTAACTCTTGCCTGTGTGCTCCGAACACTTACGGAAGTCTATTAAATGGTTTAATGCTGCAAAGTTTAAAGTTGTAGCAATAAATAGATTAGACAGACAGTAACCATGATAGTTTACTGTAAGTTTTCCTTTTTTTCTGGAGCCTCTGAGCTATGAGAATGACTTTGATATTTAAGAACGATGTATCCAGCAGAGAAGCATTCCTCCAGTTTTTACTAGGAGTCAACATAGGTTTAACTGACAGCTAGAGTTAAGAAGGTCTTAGTTACTCCTCATGAAATAATATATGTATTCTGATTGATGCAAATATTAAAATTGCATCATTAATAAAGATCAGATAGGGCAAGGGTATTTTTCTATCCCTAAAGATTTTTCTATCTTTAACTCAGGGGTGGGCTACCTGAAACCTGTACATGACTCTCTCCCCACCCCCATTATTTCATCAAATTTGGCAAAATAAATGCATTTGGAGATGTGACAACCCCTGTACTTAAAATATACATATTAAACCTATACACATCTATTGCCCTCAACTTCCTCCTCTACCCCACTCACAACAAGAGAAAATATCGCTGCTCTACAAAATATAACTTTTGGTCATATTGAGTTCCTGTCCTCCTTTAGCTAATCATACAACCCTTGACAAATTCCAGGTGTTTGTTGTGTTTTCAAAATGTGTTACTACTTAGTATGTGCAATTGCAGCATGCCATGGTTTGTTTGTTTTTTTAATATTTCAGGTTTTGTGGTCTTTGCAACACTTGTTGTCATTGTATCCTTGATCATGATCTTTGTAGTGGGACCCCGACATGGGCAGACGAACATTCTCGTGTACATAACGATTTGCTCAGTCATTGGAGCTTTATCCGTATCCTGTGTAAAAGGTTTGGGCATTGCTATAAAGGAACTTTTTGCAGGAAAAGCTGTGCTGAAACATCCATTGGCCTGGATTCTGCTGCTAAGTCTTATTGCTTGTGTAAGCACACAGATTAACTATTTAAATCGGGCCCTGGACATATTCAACACTTCTATAGTGACACCAATCTATTATGTGTTCTTCACAACATCTGTTTTAACCTGTTCTGCGATCCTCTTCAAGGAATGGCAACACATGGCAGCTGATGACATTATTGGCACATTTAGTGGCTTTATCACCATAATCGTGGGGATATTTTTATTGCATGCCTTTAAGGATGTCAATTTTTCCCTATCAAATTTGCCTGTGACATTGCATAAAGATAACAAAGGCATAAATGGCTGCGTGCCAGGCACATATGAACTATTTAATCACGATGAAGAAAGTGCAACTCGCATAAGTGACCTACATTCCCCTGATGGAATATCTTCCAGGAGAAATGGAAATCTGTCAGCCTCCTAAAGAAAACAGTTCTGTAACTTTTGTTTCATTGTGAAAAGCCAGTTTTACAGCATTTTTCAAACAGATATATTTAAATAGTACTGTAGACAATCATTTTTTTAGGTTTGACTAGCTTGGTCGAAGAGCAGTGGTGGATTTTTATTTGCCTTACTCTTAATTTAAAAATACTAAAGAACCTCACTCTGTTATTTGCTTAACTTAGTAAGAATATGTAAATATTCTGTTTTGGTTTAAGACTTCTTGCACTAATGACAATTTTAACAAATAAAATGCTTTATTTCTGATGAAGTGATCTATTGGTTTTGTACACCTACAAATGTTTTATGGTAATTTGGTGAATTATGCAGGGACTTGTTCTTATTATGAGACACTGCTACTCATCCATAAACTATATTTGGACAATTTATGATCAGCTGCACCCAAATGTGTTAGATTCTAGGTCTGGATTTGCAGTTGCAACCATTGTGTTTTTATTTAATCGATGAACCAGACATTCCTGAGGAACAAGATTTAAGTGGTATCAGCTCACAAAGGTCATTACGTAGAAAAATGCTATTTTAAGAAAGTATCTAGGTGTAAACCATGTTTGTATATATTAGCACATACCCGAAGCACACACAAATACTTAGTGGTTTCAAGTATTTAAAGTGCTTCATGTTGAGATTACTGCTGGATAATGCATAACAATTGGCAAATTTATTCATTCCATTATTGGAAGTGGGATGAAATAATAAAATAAACTTGCTTTTTCCCCTTTTCCAGTCTTTCTACTGTAACAACTATTACCTGCATGGTTTGACTCTCTTCTTCTGGAACACCAAATGCAATAAAAAATTATTGTACCTTTCTACTCCATCTAAAGCAGACTCAAATCAACAGGCAGAAGGCAGGCTTAGGTGTGTTTGCAAAATGGAGGAATACCTGTAGATTATGTTTCAGCTTCTCTATATGGAAGAAAAAAATTGAGAAGCTGACCTTCAAATTTGGGAAGGTGGAAACTAACTGAGACTGAGCTGGGAAAAGCTTAAAAGAGAATAAATTAAATAACATCCTGATAAAATGCAATAGGAAGAGAGCATCAAATGCCAATTGTTTAATCTATCATCAGTTTGGCAGTAGATTGCATTCAGTTAGAAAAAAAGTCTCAAAATATTTGGAAGAACAAAAATGCAATGAAATTAGATGTTTCAGTTAATGGCTGAAGGCATCTGTTGTGGGAAATAGTGTGGATTATTGTAGTAGTTTTTAGGTGTTCTGTTGGTAAGTGATAATCAGATGTGATGTCAGTTGTGGCAGTTCCAGTTGCTGTCATTATGCAAATCCTACCCAGTTGTAATGTCCCATGGTCACACGATAGCCATTTGCAGGGCTCACCATCTCTCCCTGGCTTCTCCACTGACTTTGCTTGTTAGAAGTAAACAGTGAAAGCTGCAAACTCTGAACATGTGACTGCAGGACGCTGTAAAGGCCACAATCATGAGACCTGGTAGCAGGCACTCCTTGTTCAGCACCACAACTAGGAAAGGTTGCCAAACAAGTAAACATTAAACCAGGACTATCCATATAATCTTTTAAAGCAAGGATAGGCAAGCTTTTAACTGGAAGTGCTGCAGTGAGCAGAGGTATATTGTGAAAATGAATAGGATAATGACTTCCCATTTTTATGTCAACAAGTTAGCTTATTTTAACATTTAAAAAATAAATTTATGGCAGAGTCCCATAACATTACATTATGGGATTGAATAGTTCAAAATTTATCACATTGTGTTAACCAAGCTAAATATTTTGTCAACTTAGCCTATGTGTTTCCTACTTCAAATTAGAAAGAAGCTCTTATGGCTACGGGTTGATCATCTCTTCTCTTAAGTATGATAATCTATAACCTTAGAATAGTTTGCATTGTATTAGCAACTTTAATAATTACTGCCAACGTTATAAATACAATTAGGCTACCTAGAAAATTGGATACAGAGATAAGCTGTCTTGCAAACGTCTTGACTTTAAACGTATTGAAACAGTGATTCTTAGACCAGGAAAGCCAAACAATACTTTAAAATTATAGTAATATTTAATTCAGAATTTTGAGAGAACTAACAGAGAGAACCCTTAGAAAACTTGTTAATTATTGAATCACGACTCATCAAAGTATAATTCTAGAACAGTTGAGTCTGAAGACAATTTTTCTACATACAACTAAATAACCCTTGAAACATGTATAATTCTAAGCTGGTAAATTTAAGCTGTGTTCCCTACATACTATTCCACAATAATTCCACTTTCAACTTTATTTGCTTCCAATGAGATATAAAAACAGGATTCAGATTCACCAATTATATGAGAAGCTAAAAAAACAGAAGTCCTTTATTCTAAGGGTATTAACCAATTCCCTAAATCTGAATAAACAAGAAGCATTAATTATTTTTATCTTACAATCATACTTTTAAAATCTCATTAAAATCTTTTATTTCCAAAGCTGATTACGGGGTAAAATAATTTTCTAAAGACAACATTCTATTGATTAAAAAATAGCAAATGGAGTGTCTTTAAAAGATAAGCTGAGCAGCTTAATACTTTCCTTATACAAAAACATTTCAAGCATACTCCTATAATAAAATTCACTTTTGTTAGCAAAAGTAAATAAAGATCCCTTATATTAAGCCTTTAAAACAATTATAAAAACTGGAGAAACGCAAAGATTTACGCCTAAAATAGTTGCATTGCAAAGTGTTTTATCAAAAGTATTTAAAAAGTAGTCTAACATCTGAAATTTGTGTACAGTCGTTGAGTTTGAAAACAACCATTCAAACATTTTAGTTGATCCTGGAAAGGAATGAAGATCAGGGCAGTCTCTCTTAGGCAACAAATCTAGTTTCAAAATGTGCTGCAACTGTCCATTGTTTCCAAAAGATCACAGGTCTTTTCTAGTTGCTGGCCAAAGACTGATGAATGGGAGGTTGGAAACAGCGGACATGTTCCACCGGTGTACTTTCTCCATCACCAGATTTCAAATACTTGTCCAGTGTGGCAATAATTTCATCATTCAGGATCTGGAACTTGCGAATTCTCTCAACCATTTTTT
>JANHZT010006064.1:32230-45481 GCA_032468215.1 Stegonotus admiraltiensis | reverse complement strand
GGCTATTGCTTAACGCATTGTAAGCCGCCCTGAGTCTCCGGAGAAGGGCGGCATATAAATCAAAGCAAAAAAAAAATCTATATTAAATTGTACAAGAAATTGAACACTGAAAAAGCAGTTATCCTACAAAGAAATCCAGCATGTTGCCACTTAATTGGCAGAGCTTGATCTTGGGCTGCCAAAGCAGACTAGTTTTTTTTTTTTTTGGTATCCTGCAGATGTCCTATGCTGACACAGAAGGTGTGGCTCTGAAATACTGCCTTTGAGATGGGATTGTATCATAGTACAAGACTATTTACATGTTTATTCCAAGGTCTACAACAACAATGAAGGTGATTGGTCAAATATGTGGGCCTGGTTTAGAAATTTGCAAGATTATTTTTATTGTATGGGCCCTCTAACAATTATTCCTTCTAGCAAAGGGCCCATTCAATAGAATAACCTTGCAGATTTCCAGGCCAGGCCCATATTTGTCCTCAGTTGTGTTGTGGATGGGCACAACACAACTACTATTTGTGCTATGTTCTCATGTGATTATGATGAAGAGAAACTTGGGTCCCTCAAACCATGTTGTGTTAACTGGTGAAAAAATTGCTTCACAATTCAACAAATGTGATATTTGGCCACAATAGCTATGATAACTTTAGATCTGCTGAAGATATCACTATCCATGTTGTGATTCTTAATTCTCTTATGTTGGTCTGGAAATAACCAATAAAATTTTAGTACTAAAATGCAATCTAAGATTACAATTATATGCATTTTCCTTAATTTCTCCTTTAAAACTTCCTATCTATTTTTCTACATACCACTTCCATAACATGCGCACTCCACTGTGATAGAAGTTGGAGACCCTGAAGAGAAAGATCAAAAAGTTTCCGATACTCAGCATCTGTTTTCTGAGCTTCTTGACGTCCTGATCCAGTCACCACCTACAAGGGATGGATGACTGTTAAATGATTTTACATAAAATGAAATCCAGGTTTAAATGCAAAGAACCAACATATACAAAGAATCATTTTTATTCAAATTTAAGTGAAAATTTGTGATGGTCCAATATAATCTCTATTCATTTGATACCCTCAAAATATGTGGCTTTACAAAAGTAATGTCCACCATCCAAAAGATCTGGTCTAGTCAGATAAGCCATTTGGAAATTAAGTGAAACTGTTCCATAGCAGTCTATATCCATGCAAGTTTTCTTCATGTAAAGAGCATGAATGTCAACATGGTACAGGAGAATCTATTAATTTATAATTAGAATGCATTTATAGCATTACTTCTTCATACAAGGTTATTTTGATCTAGTATCCTTATGACTTGGTAAAAGGGTGGGGTAGAATAGGGAGTATAGTTAGAAAACCAGGTTCAAAAATCTTTTGCTGGTGGTTTCAGTTACATTTCAGCACCCAAGGGAAATGCCAAAAAACATTTGAGAACTGAATCCAACAATCCTCAAAACTCTTATCAATTGACATCATGTTGTTTATGCAATTAACAAATCTCTGCCTAGATTTTAAGAAAAAAGCCATCTTCAAAAAGAAGCGTTATAAAACAGGAATTCAGATAACTGAATTCATAAACAGAATTGTACTTCGTACCCAGAGTAACCTTCTATTGACATAGAATAGGAATAAGTTTAAATGATCTGTATAAGGAACAATGATATACTAAAGTCTCTCGAGTCTCTTGAGTGAAGCATGCAAAATAATTGATCATAATATAAAATTACCTCTGCTTAAAAGGTGCTCCCCACTAATCCACATACCTCATTATTGCTGTAACGAGCCAGTTCTGAAATAAAACGCATGTGATCATCTCTTATCTGGATCATTTGCTCACAGATGTTGTACTGGGGACTACTGCCAGAAGAGGTACATGTCCATCTGCAAGAGAAAAACAAAATGTGAAATGATCACACTAATGAGAAGGAGGAAACTTCCAATTAATAATTATTTCAAAACATTTTGAAACTACTTTTGCAGGAACTAAATGATGTACAAATATCCCCCATTTAAAAATAATATAATTTGAAACATAAAGTAACATAGCCAATCCTAACAATTACTAGAAATACAATTTAAAAGAAGATGCAACTTAATCAGGCTCAATGTTTTAGGAATGTATAAGAAAAGCAAGCTCCTGTAAATAGGAGCAACTTAAAACAGATCGTGCTGAAGAACTTCATGTTCAAGCACATCTACTCCCTCAGCCACATTTAAATCTTTAAAGATTAAAACCAAAAATGAAATCAGAAAATAGAGGCAACTATTATTATCCTTATAAGAATTGGTGCTATATTTTGCACCAATCAAAGTTCTTTAAGGACAGCCTCACGTGGTGCTAACTATTGCTGGGATGATACAAATAAGGACCCAGAGGGAAACAATGTTTTTAATAAGGCCAGCACAATGGTAGAGATTGTATACAACAGGTCATCCAGCTTCTTTTCCTTAGTTTTGTTCCACTAAATTCTTGCTGAACTGGAATCTTTGACAACTGCTATAGCATTCGAATATAAGCCATCATAAAATGAAAATGTGGATGTAAACCACAATATACATTTCTCAATTATTACAAATTGTAATAGAATTAAGGAGAAATACTTGAAAAATGGTCATTCCACATATAATTTCATTTACTAGATAAGAGAGACAATGTGATTCATATAATCTTCAATTTGGCCCTAACATATATTGGCGTAGAAAGAATAAATTGGCACAGTGAATGTTATACTTTCCAAAGTTTGCTTAATATTTAGGAGAAATTAAATACAAGATTTTGATAATATACTGCAAAATGGCAGTAGGAGAAAATAAAATCACTGGATGTCTACAAGGGACATCAGCAACAATGGAATTTCTTAGTGCTAGCGTGTTACAAATATTAATGAAAAGAATGGTGCATTTTCCACATTAAACATACACTACACATACACTTATCCTTGCAGACTTAGTACTATCCAAACTTCAAAATATAAAGTCTATATTTAAAACAAAGAAAGATTTCAGGTTGACAATTAAGCCTATGTCAAATATGGAAGTACCGTTAATGAATAAAAAATACAATAGAAGTCCTAGCACATTTTTTATGATTAAAATTCTTGTGTATCCCTCAGAATGGGCTTCAGGAACCTATGGTCCTCCAAACTGCAATTTTCATCCTTCCTTAACATAACAACACTGATGGATGCTTACGATGAATAATCTAACTCAGGGGTGTCAAAACTCAAGGCCCGTGGGCCAGATCTGACCTGCGATGTGGTTGAATCTGGCCTGTGGGGCTGTCCTGGTCCACCCAACGTGAACAGGAAACATTGGGCCAGCATGGCTTCATTCCGGTTTACTCAGTACGAAGAGGAAAGATCAGGCCAACATAGCTTCAGCCCGGTCTACCCAGTGCAAAGAGGAAAGATCAGGCCAGCATAGCTTCGGCCCAGTCTACCTCATGTGAAGAGGAAACATGCCAGCAGTTTGGGGAACAGCGTCAAGCTGGGCATGCCCAGCCAGTCGGCTATGTCCACCTGGCCCCCCAAGGTCAACCACAGCCCTGATGCAGCCCTCAATGAAATTGAGTTTGAGACCCCTGATCTAAAGTCTTTAGCTGTTGCTATCAAGATAATACACATTACTCTATATCATGATTTTAAGTGAGATACAATAATGCTGATAATAACATAAAGCACTTCTACAGCATGCTCAACAAAGATAGCTGGATATTTTTCACTCTTACCTAGATTTATTCTCCTCGTAATGAGCGCTAGTCTTAATGTATCTTGCCAGTTCGATCTGCATGTCACCAAACAGTGGAACTACTTGCAGCTGCTATATAAGGGGAAAAAATGCAAATCTTACACATATTTCATGTTCCCATATTTTTCAAATAAGTTGCTTATATACCATTAAAATGTATGCAATTATAACAAAGCGATCATAAAATCATGGATCCAAGTAAGATTGTCATTTAAAACAATGTGCACAAAATTAAATATAATACAATATACTTTTGATATAATAAATATTTTCCAAAACATCATAAATAGATGCCAGTAAACAATACCCAGTATATCAACACCACTCAACTATTCTAATTAGAAACTCCGGCAAAAACATCCACAGGCCAAAATGCCTCCTGAACAGGTTCTATGCCTGAATTATTATACCTTTCAAGCATAACAGGTGGCTATATAATCAGAGCTTGGAAAGCCGTCAATGTGTAACCATTCAGGTATCTTAAAAGTATTGTACTGATTATTTTTGTACAGTACAAAACTGACCCTTATAAACCTGTTATTTTGTTGCCAAGGATTCACTCTGTTGCATAAGAAACTAAGATGTTCATAAAAATACATTAACACTCATATTAACAATTCTTCACGAACCTTAAAAAACTTGTCAATCTTTGTGAGATTTATCCTCTTTTTGGCATCTAATTTATAGATGTTACTGACGCTGCCATCCATCAGGTATAAACCAAAACCCATCACCTATAAAAAAAAAACATAGGAACGTTGCTTGCAGATCAAGAATGCAAGTCTATTTATCTGAAGCATTTTACCTTGCTGTTCAGCCCAAAGCAGCTCTAAGAAGAGTTTACAAGAATCAGTAACAGGACAATTGTTACATGGGAGTTTACAATCCAAGAGACATGGAATAAAGAAGATCAGAAAAAAGAGGAAAAAAAATGATTACACCAGAAACAATAAAAGTAGGCAGCTGAATTTCTTTCATTTTAACAAAAACGCTAAAACCCACAGTTATTATACTCTGGTAAACGGGCACAATATGCACTGGGATCAATAAAACATGCTAACCAATGTTTGCCTTCTATAATATGCAATTAAATACTGGGTGATATATGCTTTAGAAAACGTCTGTGTTAGCTTCTTTGCATAGTCTCTACTTGTTCAATTTTAAAGACGACTACCACCATTGAGAATTAAATGCACTGGTATTTTGAAAAATTATTATGTTCATTTTGCTAAAAGTCAATGCAACTAATAAATGCTGGATCAATTTGTTCCATTAACTACTGAATCCAAAACATACTAGCTATGAACAAATTACATTGATGTATTCATTCCATTCTGGTCTTTTCATTGGAGGAGGAGAGGGGAGAGGGGAGGGGAATAGAGGGGAGAGGGAAGATGGAAAAGGGAAAGGAAGAGAGAGAGATTTGTCTTTTTATGGAGGAGACAATAAAAACGATGTAAATATTTAACTAGAATAATTATTTTGATGTATTAGTATTTCAAGTGAAGTTTTTGCCAGCACCTCACCTCTCACCCTGTTTTTATACAATTTCCAGCAATATAACTTACTTTTAGAAGCATATGTTTCTCATTAGGTGTTAGGTACATTTTGTTTTCATAATAATCTACACATAGATTCACAATATCAGCTAGTAGTTCCTCGTAACCAGGAATTACTTCCAGTTGTTGCTGTAAAGACTAGAATAAAGCAAAACATGTGATTTAACATTGTCTTAAATCATACTAAAACAATGAAAAAAGAATCAATGAATACAATTTGCTATTATTAAAATAAAACCAGGCACACTTTGAAGTAGCTATACTTTTATTAATTACATAGCAAAAAATTGAATTTTGTAAATGTAATGTAAACTTGAATAATGTAAATTCACAGAATAGATTAACAGCTAATTTACGTAATGTTAGTGTTAAATGTAAAACATACTTGAGTAATCTTGTTGTGATTGGCAAGAAACATGGAAAGATTCTGGGATTCTTGGATAGATTGAGGATCAGCCATTTTACGCAAAAATTGGGCCGCCCTTTCAAGGAAAAAAGGGGAAATTAGTTAAATCTACAAAAATAATTCTAACTATATACCGTTTTATGATTTCCCAGATTCTTCACCAATTATTTATATCTATAAGTTAATATTATTTCACAATCAGTTATATAAATTAAGAAATAGAGGCTATATATTTAATAAATCAGTAAACAGGAAAGATTCATAGTAGTTAACAGTACCTGTGACTATGTATTCTCTTATCTTCCTAGCCTACAATCCTGAGATTTTCTAGGGTTTCCATCTAAATTCTATGTCCTGCCATATGCAACACTTTTTAAATCAACCAAGGTTACCATCTGTTCAGGTTCAGTGAATGAGTAATAAGAAGAAAAGCTAATCACAATGTGAAAGTAAAACCATGGTATTATTAGTTTATTACATTATAAAATATTATAGCTTTAATCACAGTAATAAAGATTAAAGGCATTTTAATAAAAACTGGTATTTAATTCAGCAACCAAACCTGTTTACACTTGATATGCAAAATGTAAGCAGAAGTGCTTTTCTTTTCACTGAAAAGGTGAACCTTCTTCCTTGGTAGTTGCTAATGCTGAGAAGTAGACACTGAAAACACTTCATCTAAGAAAGTCACTGGAATTAGTATATTAGTCCTTAAAAATCACTGCTAAGAAAATGTTCTAATTTTGGGTCTCTCCTCTGCTCACTAGCTAAACAAAGACTAGCCATGTTCCCGAAATCAATAGTCTTCCTTTTTCTGTTGCTTCTTCTTCATGTTAAGTCTCTATTTAGATATTTCATGTTATTAATCCATATTTGGTAAGAATAAAAGTGAACTAAGGTTTAGCTTTACTAGTATTTCAGCTCAAACCTAATTATGAAGTTATTTTGCACAGATGAAGTATATAAAATGAAACAATTGTATCAAAGTTCTATGTATATCTTTTCAACAGGAACAATGGCATATGACTAAAGCAAACTATTGCCACCTTGTGGTCCAGCTGTCCCAGTCTACTTTTATCCTAAATAGTGTTTTTCACCTAAAAGGGAAAATGCTGCAGAGTGAGTCCATTTTAAATATATACTATGGTTTACTGGTATCTGGCTCCATTTAAATTAAATAAAATATACTGCGATAATTTGTAATATTGTTAGAGATAGCAAGCATCTGAAGCAGATTTTAATCGTATGTTTTAGTCAAATGAACTATTCATTTGGAAGATGGCTGGAATGTGCTTTTGTTTTGACTGATGTACAATTCCCTCACTGCAGCTGCAAGGCTCAGTTCCCCATCCCCCTGCCTATGGCAACTCGAGAGGAGGTCAGGAATCCTTCGTGAATTGACACATTCATTCATTTAAATTTTTATGCCTCCCATCTCCCCTATAAGATGATTCTGGGTGGCAAATTCATTAGCCCGGATTGATGCCTTATGGAATATTTAGTAAAAGACCTGCTACCAGTTACTGGGAAATTCTAGTTGTTGATGTGCTATTTAGAAAACATATTTAGATTTCCAACAGATATTCATTCTACCAATATTAGCAAAGTAGACATTGTAAAACACAGAAGAGCATTAGAAATATCTAAATTTATGAACTGGTATAGAAAACATGACAATCAGGCTCACCCTGACCTTGCTTGTGTTTTGCAAAGCCGTAAAGGCCTGTTTTGCTATTGAACCTGGAGCCCTGATTATATGGGTGAGCCTGTTTCTGGGTTGTATTAACTGAGAAGTTAATTGTAGGTTGTTTGCTGAGCTGCTGTTTATTTATGTTTTTGATAAATTTATACAGGGTTTTTTTTCTGTTTATATTAGTTTTCCAGATTCAGATATTTGAGATGGATGGCCATATACATTTAATAAATGAAGTAGAATCGCTTGCAAAAAGTAATTCTTATTTTATTAGAAATCAGCAGGAACCAATACTAAGCATAGAAAAAAATGACTGTTTATAAAATTTGTACGTGGTTAACATTGGGATGAAACTAATTTGCTTATTTTTAGTATTATATTCATTATTGTACTTCTGTTACTTTTTTAAAAACCTCTTACCGCTTATAGGCTGAATGGTCATTCTTCACACTGCATTTCATATTTTTCAGCTCATCTAAAACAGCAAACATGTTGATAAATTTTCCAAGAGTGATCAAATAAGCTTCAGATACAAAGTCCTTCCTCCTTTCTGCATGGCACAAACGTTTCACCTCTCCACAGAATCTTTCAATGGCATTTCTCTGTGCATAAAAATAAATCCATATTTTAAAAAAACAGCACAAAGGGCAAGCTATTTCCCTCTTAATTGCAAGTACAATATGATGCCAATAGAACCAGACTATATACACAAATTGCATTAATCCGATTTTTCCAGACACATTTAAACACCTACTCTTTGCAAGACTTCTTTATTTAGAACAATATAAAGTATCTATCTTCTGTTCAACAGATAAGATATGGCAGGGACAAAACCAAAATAAGAGCATCAAAAAGGGTGGGCAGGGGTTGGACAAAGAGATTATCTCTGCTAGTAATTAATAACTATTTACCTGAAAATACATAAAATTCATCAGCTTGGTGACCTCTGGTTCAAGTACTTCCACAGTTTTTTCATAAATTTCTACTCTGTTAGGCTGCTCATTACATTTTACCTGAAAAGGAAGAAAAGTTAAAGAAAAAGACATTTCCAATTTTAAATCATGTTCTGCCATATAACATAGTTTAATTTTTAAAAACAACCTTTTATACTTTTTTATTAGTAACAAGAGTTTTCACAAATATTTGATTTCATAACTATTTTACTTGAGTGATGATTTTTAAAATTGATGGATTATATAAATAAAAACTTATTGGGCATATTCTTTCCCTGGAATCAGAGCATATATCTTTCAGTCCCAAGGATCTTATATACACTTAGAAACTGTTTAATTATTTCTTCTTCTTTTTGTGCCATATCCGTCATCGGATGTTGGCAATCATGTTGGTGATCCTATTTTTATCAACAGCCACAAAAAAAAGTGCTGTTGAGTGTTGTCCAAACCAGTCCCTTAGATTTTGAAGCCATGATGTTCTTCTGCCATGATGTTCTTCTTCTGCCTGGACCTCATTTGCCTTCAATCTTTCCTTGGAGGATTAAGTGAAGTAGGCCGTATTTTTCCGGGTGTCGCATCACATGTCCAAAATATTCTAACTTTCACTTTTTTACGGTTTTGAGGATTTCCCTTGGCTTTCCTAGGGGGCTTACTTTCTCAGGGGGCCTACTACCTGACTAATTACTTTGCTGGAAATAAGAGATAGCAATATTGATTTCAATTAATTTATTTCCCTTCTCAAGAATGATACTTTTCTGTAACTTTTGGAACTGTCAGCAAAGTAGAACACATTTCATCAAATTCAACAATGTCCAATTTATGTTTTATTTTTTAATGGAAATTCAAGAGTTTTTCAAAAAATGTTTTGGTCGTTCCTACACAATGTAGGAGCAATGTAGGAGCACACAGTTGATCTTTTATGATTCTCATAACGAACAGAAAATGCCACTGTCAAGATGTCAAGGCTGTATCTTTTTTCCTCTCATTACTAGGTTATAATAATATAAAAGTAGTTGGAGTAAAAGAGAAATACACAAAGGTGTCCATTTCCATAATAAAAAGAATCAGGCATGCTGATCAGGCAAACTGAAGGAAATAAATTGTCTTCTGCTCACTGGGGCTGAAAAGGGAAGATTGAATGATCAAGAATGTATGCTCAGAAGCACAGTTTCCCAAACCATTTCTTCCCCACATATCAAAGAATCTATAAACTGTGAAAAAGAATTGTCAACTGAAGATTAAAAAATAGGGAGAAACACTAAATTTTAAAAGAAGCTTATGTACACTGCTACTCCAGTGTTAATTCTATTTCTTAGCTAAAAGCCTGTGGATAGAAACAAAATATAGGTGAGTAAGGAGAGCTCCACCAGATGTTAGCATCTATCTGATCCTGGCTGACTTTTAAGACCTAAGCAGGAAAGAACTGGATTACTACTGGTTTACTACTTGGATAGA
Source organism: Stegonotus admiraltiensis (assembly GCA_032468215.1). Taxonomy (NCBI): domain Eukaryota; kingdom Metazoa; phylum Chordata; class Lepidosauria; order Squamata; family Colubridae; genus Stegonotus; species Stegonotus admiraltiensis. Next base: position 35,663 of record JANHZT010006064.1, on the reverse strand, counting down.
AGCAGCTAGGTAATTCCAGGGTTGTAGGCCAAACTTTTTTGAAAAAATCTAAAAGCCCAAAAGCAGCAGTAGCAAACTACTTCCATACTGTTGTGACCATGAAGTCAACACTTCATGAGGAGACTGAAAATGGAGAAATCTGAGGAAGGAATCCCATTTAATATTATTAGAATTCTTCAAACTTAAAAGAGTGTGAGTATATGAATGTGAAAAGTAGCAAAAGAAGAGAGATCATAAAACATGATCTTTCTCTGTTCAGAATGGTTTTACAAATAGTCAAAGAGAGATTAAATTGGGTTGATTTCAAACGTCAACAAGGATGTCATTATGTGGATTTTGCATTCCAAAAGATTGCAAGACAGTTTTTACTTATCCTTGAACCCAAGATTATTCCACATATTTTCTGTTACTGGAGAAACATATTGGAAAGACTCATACATGTTATCTCTTAGAAACATGAATGATATATTTTTGGCCCTGAAGACAATAAAGGGCACTTTGGATCTGCTTCGTAAACAAAGAGATGTCTAGTTAGCTGATATTCCCAACATCTGTGCAACTGAGAAGGGGAGGGGTATGAGGAATCTGCTTTTATGTTTGTCCAATGCATTAACAGTAATAATGTTACATGTTACATCAGTTTTTCCATCTAAACTCAGTGGTTTTAGCAATTATGTCTAAAAAGCCTGAAATGATTAATAGGTCACTGAAAGCATTTGTGAGTGGTAAATGTATTATTAAGCTATACAACAATACAACCTATAAGCAAAAAGCTCAGAGACTGACCCATTTATAGAAGATCTCTTACTCTTATGCAACTGCAAGGTAGTATTTGTCTATAAGTCTCTAGGTGACATTATAGTAATAATACTAAATTATTCTACCTGTGGGATAGCTCTTGAACAGCTTCTCCATGTGTATAGCATAACAGCATATTCTTGACCTTCTTCCAACATTTCATTCTGCAATAAAACCAAAGCTAATATGTAAGGTATAAAATACAGAAATGATCAAGCTAACAAACATGAAAAAAATGAAAATATTTTGCATTATTTCTCTAAATCTTAAGCACATCAACAAGAAAATGTGCTTCTTAATTAAGTTAGAAGCCCCGATTCTTCCACAAATCTCATTTAAAACCAGATCTATTAAGATAATTATTACTGTTGCAAACAATATTGAGTATCCTGTCAAAAAATGAAAAGGGGAAGTTTGTTAGGATGCTGAACTAGTATGTGCCTAAGGCAAAATTATTACTTTAAAGCAAACTGACAGACTTATCTAGCTGAAGTCTGCTTCCTCTCCTCTGCGTCCACATTCTGCCTGCATTGCAACATCTGGAGGAGCTGCGTCCGAGAAAACTTGGCAGTGCCCCAGAGCACAAAATCAGTTTTCATTTGTTTGCACGAAAGGGGGGGGGGGAGATGTGGAGGGCATCCGAGATGAGGACCTACTAATGTGTGATCCCCAAAGGGCCGGATTGTGGGGTGGTGTTGAAACAGCTGGTTTCCCAGCTTTTTTTGAGCTTAGCCTAACGTGCGAATAGAGGCATGAAGCTAGACCGGCTGCATATCTGCCAGGCTGCCATTAGGAAACCAGCCAGGGCTAGCTGTCTGTCCCCAACAGGACACTCTCCAGCGGTGAGGAGTGGCTGAGAGGGACGGGGACAGGTGAATGATGTCAAATTGGCCACGCCCACCCAACCACATGACCACCCCGCCCGCCCACCCAGCCTGTCATCAGGGTAGAGAACCAGTTGTTAAAAAATGTGAAGCCCACCACTGCTTAATACCTTCTTTCTTTCTACTATAATCAAGCTCTACCTGAAGGAAATTCATTATGCTACAAAGCGTATCTACTGTTGCTGCTGTAAAGACATTAAAATCTAATAGAAAAATATATTTACCATACTAGAATGAACAGTTGCTTGTTCAATATATCTTGCAATGCCTGTGACAAATGCATTCCTGTCTTCGAAATTGGTGTTGAAGTTTGGCTGTATGGAATGAAAAATAATTCAAAACAATGAATAATCATGAAAAAATGATTCAGCTGTGTTAATCTAGAATACCTCTAAGTATTACATTTTCCAGCAAATATTTATTTTAACAAAAATCATACCTGATAAAGCAACGATGACGGAGGGGGCTCAATGCATGGTTGTTGATCCGGCAGTGGCAATTCTTCCAGGAGATCTACATTGGACAAAGCATCCTCCAGAGTAACTTGGGCAGTCATTCTGATTCTATTAAAAAAAGAAGGCAGACATTTGAAAAATCATAACAGATTTATTGTGATAAATATGGAAATTGGCAGTCTAAAAAATAGAGTCCCTTTTAACAGAGAAAACTCAACCTGCCTTCACCCCCATTCACTGTTTGAAAATAGTTTCATCATACGTAGGAAGTATTTAATACAAATATTCACTAATTAAAGATGACAGTCAACATATCATGACTATCACATTGAAGAAGAAAAATCATAATGCATACTGTAAAATAACAATATAAATTTATAAAGCTGTAATAAATAAATGTACCATGTCTCACATAAATACACTGTGGTTAAACTGTTACAAATTCAATAAGCAAAAAGCAACCAAACCACATTATACTGCATATTAATGCAATTTGTGAACTACATCATACAACTGCCTAGGATAAGTACAGATTTAGGCAGTAGAATGATTACATCATTTTCTCAAGTAACAAGCCAATAAACACTCTAATCTTGGGCTATTTCTATAATTCAAACATAGAAAAATGCAATTGTCACCTAACAAATCAATAAGATAAGATCTCAGTTTTTTATTTCATTCAAAAGAATAAAATACAAAATACAAAAGGAAGAATTTAACAAGAGACAAAACAAAACTAGACAAAAATATTTTAAAATATGAAATAGGACAAAAACATGTATTATCCCCTAGTTGAATAATGACAAATCTATTGCAACAATAGCATCTCCCCTTGCAAAACAGCTCCAAAATTTGTAACCCAGTTGACTTGCCATACATTACACATACAAAAGAAAAAACATATTAATGAGACAAATTAAAGTTCAAAGCAGTCTGTCATTGTAATTTAGTTATAGACTACACAATTTCTTATTTATCACAAATCATCCTGATCATTATATCTGGTGAAACACCTGTTTGGTTCCTAATAATGGAACCCTTCCTTAGATTTTTAATTGGGAACTTTCCCAACAATTGCATCCCATTTCTAAAGTTCATTAAGTCTGTGTTGTAAATATCTCTGCCATATCCATTGCTGAATAATTCTTCTTGACAACACAATATTTGTCTTGCCAAAAAGTCCAGTCCATCTTTCATCAGGTAGGGGTGGTTCTTATAATAATCTTATATCCATTTAAAAAATCCAATTGTGGTTGGTGATGATTTAATAATAATAATAATTAATAATAATAATAA
>JANHZT010006062.1:69334-89584 GCA_032468215.1 Stegonotus admiraltiensis | reverse complement strand
TATTTTGGGCTGTGCACCGCCCTGAGTCCTTCGGGAGAAGGGCGGTATATAAATAAAATTATTATTATTATTATTATGATGATGATGATAACTTGCTCCTAAATTCAACTTCAAAGTTAACTATATCAGTAATAGCTAGTGAATGCTATTCTTTACATATTAGACTGATGCAAGAGTCTAACAGCACAACTCTTTAGCACAAGTATTTCATCCACAATTTTCCATCAAAATGTATTCAGCATTTAAAAAGATCTTAATAGTTCTGCTATTAAATGATTTATAACTGTTCACTTAGTACTTTGAAAGTTAATTTTAGAGGATATTACCCTCAATGTGTAACTCTCATATGTGATAATTATTTTTTTCATCAAAATATATGCTAAGGAGAAGACAGAAGAGTTTTTAAGGGTAGCACTAGTAAACCTCCATCAAGAAGCAACAATATTCCCCTTACAATTTGCCTTCTATAGATAACAAACACAGGAATTATTCTCACAAACCAGACTGAGTCTGCTATCTAAAGATTATCAAGTGCAACATGCAGTGGTGGGTTCCTCCCGGTTCGGTCCGGTTCTATAGAACCAGTAGTAAAACCGGTGGGAAGGTCCCCCCACCCACCATGACATCATCATAGGTGATCTGTGCATGCACAGAAGCGCGCGCGCTCCCGCTGCAAACCAGTAGTAAAGATAAGTGGAACCCACCCCTGGCAACATGCATTTCTCAATGCAACAACCCAAGCCAAAAAAACCTACAAAACTTATATATAAAATTCATATCAAGTGCAAGAGATCTCTACTATACAACCAGAAGATCAAGGGCAACATTCATGGAATTATTCTGACTCCGATGCTGCCCAGCAACTGACGTTCAGTATTTGGAGGCAGAATTAAATACCACAATGGACCATTTTATTTCCTCATAAAATGAGGAACATATCTCTTAGTTGGTAATAGTTGGCAGGTATTACCAACTTCCTGTGGAAGAGAATTCCAAGATTAACCATGTATATGTACACAAGTATTGTGTTTTGATTTTCTAAATCAGGGGTTTCAAACTCAAGGCCTGCGGGCCGGATGCAGCCTGCGGGGTGCTTAGATCTGGCCCACAGGGCTGCCCTGGAAACAGTCAAGGACTGGTCCATGGTGTCTCTGCCAGCGAAAATGGAGCTCAGGAGGGCCGCGAGCAGGAGGACATCACAGCCAAAAACAGGGCTCGGGCACCCATTTTCGCTGGCAGATCACTCAGGTAACCATAGGCGCCCCCAACAGAGTGATGTCCAGCTGGCCATGGCCATGCCCATGCCAGCCTCTCAAGGTCAAACACAACCCTGATGTGGCCCTCAATGAAATCAAGTGTGACACCCCAGATCTAAATTCTACATCAATCTGCTTTATGGATGACCGTCACATCTTCTCATAGCCTACTTTGTCTGTCTCAGGTATATCTTTATAAATTTCAGCTACATTTATTTTTTTACTAATTAATATCCTCACACACACACCCTAAGTTTTGTAACTTATCCTCTAGGAAAATTGCTGTTTTCACTCTCCTTCTCTCCAATTTTATAGTAATACTTTACAATATAACATTTAGAAGTGATTTCAATATTCTGACTATTCCTGAGATCTTCATTTGAGACGTACTATATACATAGATCTAAGAAATCCTAAATCATTCCAGAAGAAAAAAGTATCAGTTCTCTACTGTATTCTCTATTTTAGATAAATGACATCTTTATTTTATGTCTGCTTAGAAGTAACCTGCATCAACTGAATTCTGCAGTGGAAGCTCCCATTTTCCAATGAAATTGGTGGAACAAGTCTCTGGGTCAGGATCCTGCTTAATTTGTGCTACAGAGTAATACTGAACTTTAGTGCAGAGCTAGAAAATGACAAATTATAAATAGCCAATGCTTAATACTGATTTCAAAATGAGCATTCAATAATCAAAATGCTCCTCAAGAGGTCCATTTTTGGCTGTTGCTGAGAGTAACTGGGGGGAGGGAGGGAATTGTTTTCAGAAGCAAGTACAGAACAGTTTCAGTGGATCACAAGCTTGACAGAATATAACTTTTTAAAATTATTGTGCTGAACATTCTATTTAAAGGCATTTTTATTTGTACACCCAAGTAGGTTCTTAAAAAGGAAGAACATGAGGCTGACCAGCTTCCAAAAATATATTTCACAGTAAGAAACAATAATGCTTTTATAACATGTTTGACTGGAAAATGTGACTCAATAAATAAATGGATTCAAAAGGTATTTAAAAGGTAGCCTTCCTTGATAAAGTATGGAATAAAAGCAAGAACATTTTGTACTCAAACACAATATATCAAGAACAAAAATATCTTTTTACTCATCCATACACTCTTTGAATGCCAAACTCAAACCATTGTAATTTGTTTAATTGTGCTTCATAAAAATATGCCTGCAGTGTTAAGTGGTGCACATTTAACATGAAATATAAGCCAATTAAAAGATATAATGGATTGAAAGGCTGCATGTAGTAGATTTTCTCCTTAATGGGAAAAAGAAATTCTAGTCTCCACTCTACTCGATAGTCTTTGGACTCTAGTCTCCATTCCATAAAAAATGTAAGCTATTTTTCGAACAGTAAGCAGCTCTTGCTTATTTCAACAAGAATTATCTGTTTTGCACTCTTGAGAAAAAGGAGTGCAAAATTATCGGCATGTATGAATGTCATATTATATGACCTATTCACAATATTTACAATTTATTTCTGTTTCCAAGTCAGTTTAAAAATGGAAGAATCTTGATGATAGCACAGAAGGGCAAACTCTAAGTCTAAATTGGAGGGACGAAATTTTATCCCACAGGCAATATTTCTAGCTTTTGTTGTTGTTCAACCGCTAAGTTGTGTCTGGTTCTTCATGATCCCATGGACCATACCGCACCAAGTTCCCCTGTCCTGCACTGTCTCCTGGAGTTTGTCCAAATTCATGTTCATTGCATCAGTCATCCTCTGTCGCCTTCTATCTTTTCCAAACTCGAGGTCTTTCCCTCTCTTCTCATTTCGTGGCCAAAGTTTTTGAGCTTCAGCTTCAGTATCTGTCCTTCCAAAGAACAGTCAGAGTCGATTTGATCTCCTTTCAGTCCAAGGGACTCTCCAGGGTCTTCTCCAACACCACAATTCGAAAGCAGTTGTACTATTAAGTTAGTTTTCAGACATTTAAATTTCAGACAGCCACAAAAATCTGCATTTTTACTCATCTGCCTATTCTTGCACCAATACAGGTTAAATAAGCCAGTATAAATGTTTAGTGAAAAGCTGATTTACATATTTCTCCAGCAATAACTTTAATCAAACACATAATTGGCATTATCTCAAAATAAAATTATGCAATTCAAGCAGTAATGACCAGTTAAACATTGCTTTTGAAATCAAATTAGAAGCTACCTTGGCATTTAACTATGTATTAACTTCATTTACTGCAAAAATTCATAGCAATAAAAACCCCAAAGGAGCTAAAGATGAGGCAAGACTTTGTATTGAGAATATCAGCTGGTAGCTTTCATAAGCAATGATCTTGGCAGGCTCCAAATACTGGTTAAAATCCTACTGCCAAAACCAAGGGGAGGTAATATTATTTTTCCATAATTGTCAGTCAGAGCAATGTCTATTCCTGAATATTACAGGTTCCATACTGCTTTAGTTACAGCTTGTATAAGCTACAGCTTTTTACATAAATGTTCTTATTTATGATGAAACTTCAGCACAGAAAGTACAAATGATTGTGAAAGAAAAACTGTATACCTATTTTTTCTTGTGTTCAATCGTGTCTGATTCTCAGAAACTGCCTGAACAAATCCCTGTAGTTTTCTTTGCAAGGCCTTTCAGAAGTAGTTTGCCATTGCTGCGTTCATAGGTATGAAAGAAAGTGCCACGCCTAAGGTCATCCACACTGGCTTTGTGCCTAAGGCAGGACTAAAACTCACAATTTCCCAGTTTTTAGCCTGATGCCTTAACCGCTACACCAAGCTGCTTCTGTACCTATATATCTGGGCTAATCCATAGTTCAGATTCAGTTCCATGCTAGTGATTCAGAGCATACAAGGGATCAAACAAGCAGCCATATTTTTCCCTTCCTTAAAGCAGCTTTGAGGAATTATAGATAAATGCTATCATGTTCCTGTGCCAAAGCATTCATTGGAACCTAATTCAAAATATCACACACTCCAAATATATATTACAAATTGTACATAACAATCCACAGAACTTTCTTCAATCCACATAGCAATGATTTAATGAGCATTTCTTTCAGCTAAATCAAATATTGCTCACTAGAAGACACACGCATATCTGGCAGCAAAACCTAACACTGTTACATCTGTGTACATACATATACACACTAAACTTGTTGACATATTCTTTTTTGCTAAGCTTGTTCACATATGATTTCACACACAAAAAAAAGCAGTATAGTAGTATATACAAATACTCAATGCTTGTCCTTTCATGAATGCCTATTCCCCCTGGAAATGAAAGTTGAGATACTATCTAATTAAGTCCTCCTATAAATTGAAAATTTTTCATCAGCAAAAAGGAGATGGGGGTATCTAATTAAGTTGTCCATTCCCTCCCCCAGGCATCAAAGCTTCTAAGTTCTGCTCTGGAGAATTGCAGAACCCTCTAGAATCAATCTGAGAAAAAATGCAGAATAGTGCAGAGGAGAAATGAGATGAAAATCTTGTCCCATAAGCAAAAGTCTACTCATACTACGTAGTGTTTCACCCTACGTAAGATGAAGAGGTAAGAAATCTGCTCTTTAAATCTGAAATACCTCCTAGCATATCAAAACTACTTATCTAACTATATTCCCAAATCACAATGAAGACTTCATAGACTATATAATTTATTATGCAGCCTATGTCTGCGATGGCGAACTTATGGCAAGCGTCCCACAGGTGGCACGCGTAGCCATATCAGTGGGCACACGAGCTCAGCTCCGGCACACAAGCATGCGCCGGCCAGCTGATTTTCAGGCCTTCTGAGCCCTAGGGAAATAGGCTGTTTCCTGCCTCCGGAGGGCCTCGGGGGGTGGTGGGGAAGGCCTGTTTTTCTCTCACACCTGGCTCCAGAGTCTTTCTGGGAATCTGGGGAGGGCAAAAACAGCCTTCCCCACCCCCCTGGAGACCCTCTGGAGGCCAGAAACGGCCCATTTGCAGCCTCCAGAGGGCCTCTGGGGAGGTGGGGAAGGCCGTTTTCGCCCTCCCCAGATTCCTAGAGAGGCTCTGGAGACTGGGTACAGCAAAAAATGGGCCTTCCGGTCTCACTGGAAGTTAGCAAATGGGCCATTTCTGGCCTCCAGAGGGCCTCCAGGGGGGTGGGGAAGGCCATTTTCGCCCTCCCTAGACTCCTAGAAAGGCTCTGGAGCCACGTGAGAGAGAAAAACAGGCCTACCGAGCCATCGCGTGCCAGGAGCAGGGGAAGCAGGGGGGGTCACACATACATGTGCGGGGCAGGGTGTATAGAATTATGGGTCTGGGCATGCACGCGTGCGTCCGCCCTGCAACCTCCTCCTGGCATGCAATGGCAAAAAGATTAGTCATCACTGGCCTATGTAATAAATTAATTAAACCACTTTAAGGGCTAGAATGATAAACACATATTTTAGTCCATTTCTGTTGCTCTTTAATATATTTTGTTATCATTTTATTTCAAAGCAGATGAGATGATTTCTAGAAGATTCTGGAATTGTGAAACACCCTGTGCTAATTACTTTTACTCAGATTACTTCTCTCTAAGAGCTTGATGATCAAAACTCTGCAACAGGTATTTTTCAGAAAGAAATCAGTATTTCATCTTCAACGACCTCTTATACAGTATCGCTAAAAGGTTATATGCCCCTTTTATCCATCTTTCAGAATGCACTTTCCCCATGAAATGAAGAAATTTTAGCACTTTTCAAAACTTTCTCTTTTAACTACAGTAAATAGTATACAATAATTGGTATTCAATTTGTTCATGCATCCCCCAGATGGTTCAATTAGAGAAATATAGCCCTTTCCATATTTTTATTTATGGAAAAAAATACAACTCTTCTAAAAATATATTATCCATTGCTTAACAAGAGTGCAATTACAATCTACTGTTCAGAATTCCTATCACTGGGTAAAGTATCAGTAATCAGATGTGTTTGAAATAATTCATGGCATGCAATATATCTTTCCTTTATTTGGGTTTTTTTTACTTTTCCATTTTTAAGTATTTATAAATTATGTACTAGCCTTTTTTAAAAGTTGGAAAATATTTCTACAAAAAAAGTTTTAGCTCTGCAAAAAATTTCCAATTTTCTGTCTTTTATTTACTGAAAGCTGTTTAATATTTGTAAAGGTATCAACTCCAAAAGAGCCATAATACAACATTTTGATATTTTATCTTAGTTGATGTATGAAAAATGCAATTCTCTGCTAGCTTGCTCTATCTATTTATCTATCTATCTATCCATCCATCCATCCATCCATCCATCCATCCATCCATATCTATCTCACTTCAGCCTTCTATTCCGTGTGAACTAGATATTAGACTATTGCTTTTAAATGTGGCACTGCAAAACAGTTGCAGAAAGGGTAAAATATGGTTGCAGACAACAGGAATTAAATTTACCATCTGGAGAAGTTCTTATTAAAGCAAGCATTGCTAAGCAACAAAATTCTAATTAACTCATATTGGTGGGTATGAAAGTACTGATAGAACTGGATTTTCCAAAATTATATAATACAAGACAAATTCTTAAATACTGAACTATTGCACAATTGTGATGCAGTATTGGGAGTTAACTGATGCTGTAGTGGGAGATACAAGGTCTAAAATTACCAATACCATTTGATGTATGAATCAGGCCATTCATCCATCTAAATTCTTCATTATAAATGCTGACTAGCAGTAGCTTTACAGCATTTCAGGACTTTTCTCTGAATTCTATGTTGGAAATACCAAGGATATTCTGTATGCTAGTCATTTACTCTACCAATAACTCATGACATTTGTGACCATAACAATAACTTGAATCAAACAATTTACTATTATATATTGCAAACTGATAAACAAGATATCTAGTGCAATCAACCAAACATCCAATAAGGAAATATGAAACTGATAAAATAATTGTATACCAAGAGAATGGTCTCTGTTGTAGTAGAGTAGGCAGCATATATGCATAATATAAGGAAATGAAAGTTAATGGAAGTGGTTACAGTGAAAAAAAGATCTTTCAAATAGTATGTTGTTTTGAAGAATAACAATATCAAGTAATTATTAGCATAATGCAAATGGAAAATTAAAAGTATTACATTGGTCAAGAAACCAAGGTATTCCTTAGCAAATTTATAAAGGAACTGAAATTTTCAAACTGTAACATAAAATTAACTTCCAGAATTGTATTTCTAGAGCAGTTAGAAATTTTTACAGTACACGACTGAAACTGTCAACAAAATAATATTAGTTTTTCAAATTTTATTTTTTTAAAAAAACCTGATTCCAACAAAGCACAATGAACTAATAGGTTAAAAAAGACCTTTGTGAAAACAAAGTTGAAGTTTTGGATAAAAGAGAAGCTCAAATAGAATGCCGATGCAATATTACACAACAAACTTCAAGCAATAACAGTTTTCCTTCCTCTCCTCATTTATGTGTCCTTGAAAACTGCTTTAGAGGGTCCCCAGATCCCCTGGAGCAGATTGGAAGGGAAATTCATCTGCTGGCACAGTTCAGCTTGCTGGCAGAATATCATTGGATACTATTCAAGGTTCTCCCCAAGTCTATATTTGCACTGAAACAAAAACAAATGTTTATTACCAGTATCAATCCATAGAGAAGTTTAGACAATTAAAGATCAGGAAGAGACTATTCAGTTGAATATATTTATCATTTTTATTACTTCAACCAGAAAGAAGTTCTTTTCTCCAGAAACAAATGTCTCGACCCACTTAAGCAAATAAGTATAAATCACTGGCTATCATTTTGAAAGGTGTATTATTTTGGGAAGAAAAAAAATCTGAATTCTATACATTTCATGTATCACAGGTGGTTTCAGAAGTATTTTGCCTGGGACTCCCACCTCTACCCATTTTGCAGTAATGTGAGGCCCTCGCTTATACTCTGTATATTCCTGGATTTATGAAGGCAAATGGGACTTTTTAGTAACATCGTTGATTTTGGGGGGAAAATAGATGTGACAGAAAAGAAGTGAAAAATACCATAATGTAGAACAAATGCAGGAAGAGAACGGATGACTCCCATACGAAAAACTATAAAACAGATTAATCGCCAAGCAAAACGAAACAGAATGTGAATATAGGTAGTCCTCATTTAATTACCATTCATTCAGCAACCATTTAAACTTACAACAGTGAATGAGGGGAACGTGTAACAGATTCTCATAGTTGTGGCCATCTCAGAGTCTGCACTTGGCAATCAGCTGGCAATTATGACATTGCAGCATTCCACCGTCACCTCTTCACCATTTGTGACCTTCACTGCAATGAGTAAAATCAAAGGGGAAGTCTAGAGAAGGTTCAATGATCACATGACTGTGAGACTGAGTCACATGACTCCTGCAACCACACAGGAGTCAACTAACGATGACAACAATTAGGACTGCTGCAACAGCCATGATCAGTTAATAAGCCATGTTATGTTGAACATTATGACTGCATTGCTTCGTGACAAGAGTTGCTATCCCCAATTACCATTGTTAAGTAAGTTCCTTGTATAGGAAGATGTGAAGTCCACTTAGAAAAGAGTAAGAATTTTGTTCAGAAGACCACTATGTATGTGAAGTTACACTAATGGAAAGCACGAAAAATGATCCTTGGCAGTATTATAAAGTAGAGACGCTGCATATAAGAGGAGAAATAGCTGGTAGTCACCTTTAAAATCCTTCATGGTTTGGAACCAGATTATTTATGTGGTTTCTTCCCCATCTGTTTCTACCAATCTTATCCAATCCTGCAGGATGGGAGCGCTATGAAAATTGTTTGTTAAAAAGTGTCAGCTGGTAGAGTGCAAAAGGAGCGCTCTTTCTGCCATGACGCCTGTCCTTTGGAATATCACACTTTGGAAGATCAGTCTGAATCTGACCCTGCTACCCTTCCTTAAGACACTGAAACCTTGGCTTGGTGCCCCAGCCAAGGCCCCTAGGAATGTAATAAAGCATATCTCCTGGTTATGTTAATAGTTGTTTTATGAGTCTTGGCTGCCATGTATTTCTTATTTTCTCTACTGCACGTGTTCTATCTACTTTTATTGTAAACTGCCCACAATCATGGGCAGATGAGCAGCTTTTGAAATCAAATAGATGATAGATGATAGACAGACAGACAGACAAACATAAAAGGATACACTGATTTTATAATATGCATAAACCAGATATTTGATGAAATGATGAAGTGAAAGTAATTATGGTTGAGAAAAACAATGGAAACAAGAGAAAACTATTAAAAGGAGGTAGAAAAATTTATTTTATTATTATAAAGTTATAATATAAGATTATTTTATTTGATTGTATAATGTGTATACAGGGAAAACAATAGTAGAAAAGATCACAGTAAAAAAAAAGGAACAGTTAAAATTAAAAATCAATCCTTACTGTCCTTTGGAAGGGCAGATACTGAAGCTGAGGCTCAAATATTTTGGCTACCAAATTAGAAGAGAGGACTCATTGGAAAAGAGTCCTTTCCCTAAGGTTGGGAAAGATTGAAGGCAAAAGGAGAAGAGGACAGCAGAGGGTGAACTGGTTAAATGTTGTCATCAATACAATGAACATGAATTTGGACCAACTCTGGGAGACAGTGGAGCAAAGAGGGCCCTGGCACATGGGGTCACAAAGAGGCATACACGACTTAGTGACTGAACAACAGCAAAATTAAATTAAAGGAGGCTAAGAAAATGCAGAATGCTTTTATGTCTTTTATTGAAATAATATCTGATAAAACCAGTTTTCAAGTACTATTAAATAATATAATATAGTTTAAATATTTAGAATAGTTCAAATAGCAACACAATATTCACCTGTATTTCCAGGTAAAGACATTTCATTTATATAAAGATAGAAAATTGTATGCAATATACAACACATGTATTTATTTCTGTCTATTTCATTCATATTTTGGAATTTTCTACTAAGATATATACAACCTTTTTAAAAATGTGGTTATTACTTATACTTAAAACAAGTTTTAATTTCTATTTCTCTCATATGGAATCATGTCTAAGTACAGAGTGAAAATTGTGGAAAATAATCTATATACTACAGAGAGACAGAGAGACAGAGAGAGAACAGAAAAGGAACTCATAGTCACCATATGTATCTGCTCCTCTATCACAGAAATACACATATGATGATACTAGATCTAAACAAATTCTCAGAGGTTTCACACATGTAACTATGCAGAGAATGATCTAGTTACACCAAGATAGCTGAAATTCATATCTACTTTTTCATGCAAACTCTAACATAATTTATCTTATCTCTGACCCAGTAAACAATCTGCACAATTCCATTATATTATTAAAACTAACTACATACCAGCCAGGTAACAGCTAAGTCTGGAGCTCTTCTGTCTTTACAAGACTATTGGATATTGCACACAAAGAAGAATTATTGATTCAAACTAATGCAAGTCTAGTTTACATATATTATACAAACAGGTTTATATAAATATACCTGTATTTAAGAACCAAAGCATTTTTCATAAGTAAAAAATTACTGGATCTGAAAATAAGCACATAATTTGGAGATAATCTTTTACCCAATATTTAGATCCATGATGTTGAAGGTAACATATCCACGTTTGAATTTCATTAGGGATTTTCTTTAAAAATTAATTCTTATAAATAGCAGTATGCTAATTAAATAGCATCCTAAGAAAAATAAAGCCATGTAGTCTAAGAGAATAAGAACAAGAAATTAAAATGGAACTACTCTGCACGATGACATGCCTCAGTGATTTTTGTCTAAGTAGATTTAGTTTTCTCTGACTTAACTTGAATGAGAATCCATGTCATTATATGGGAGAGGCAATGAGCAAAACAACCAAAGGAAGCCATGCCACCAAATGGTCCAATGAACTTGAAGTAGGGAACTGCCAGTCAATGTACAAAAACATCTACCACATCCAAAAGGTATCAATGGTCTGTTATAACAAGGAATTTCAATTAATAAAACCACAAAAGAAAACAAAGTCACAAACTTCATCAACAATTTCTAATTCTCTGTAATTCCTTATAACCTCTGTTAGAAATACAGAGGTGGAAAAAGTGAACAGTTTGCAAAACATGAGGCAAACAGTAAGAAACTATTATTACTAATAAAAGTGGTTTCAATAAAAAAATAATCCCCATGAAACTAGTTCCAATACTTTTTAATAGTTCTTTTAAGCATGATTGGGTGCTCTTGAAACTGAAAAGTTTAACACTTCCAAAACTTGGTCTTTTAACTAAACTGGACTAAAATTTACAAATTTGTTTATACACTCAAATCGTTTTAAGTCCTTATCCTAGTGTTACAGATTCCACAGTTTGGGAATTTCACTTTACCATAACCATAGTAGATGAATATTTTGCAGAAATATTTCATGGTAATTGTGTCACCTAAGCATATTTACAATAAAAGTCTGTGATTATATGCAGCAATTCATCTGATTTGAATCTACTTAAAAACACGAAACTGCATAGGGATGGTTTTCAAAAATAATAAACACAGAGGGATCTTTCTCCCTTTTGACAAAACAATTCACAGACTCAAATTCAGGTAAGAATTGGAATCTTCTCTTTCAGCCTTTTTCTCTGCAAAATAAAACAGGTAAGGAAAAGAACTAGGAGAGATCGCAGAGCACTCCTTACACCGTCGGTAACTTTACAAACACGATCCCCAACGCCTATTGAAAAGTAACGTCATGTTATGCATAGAGAGAGAGAGAGAGAGAGAGAGAGAGAGAGAGGATCACCAATCTATGTGATTTTAAAATATTAAAAGCCTTCGGGAGCAATCCCAAAACCAAGCACGTACTCCACGGCCACACAAATAAGGGTTTGGATCTTGCAATAAAGTGCAGCTATTCTGTAGACAGGGGTTAACTTCTGCGAAGGTAACAGCGGCAAGACGGGAAATGGAAGAACATGGCCCCTATGCGCTACATGGAAAGGACTCCTTCCATGCTTTAAAAAGGGAGTATCTGATAGCCAACCATCCTTACACACCAGCGCAAAGCCTCATGCAAACCCCGTTACTCAGTAGACAATGGCAGCATATTCCGAGACGAGGAAGTGCTCGGACAATAATAACTGCATCTAGCGGCTTGCAGCCAAACGACCATCACCAACCACTTGGCTATCCATCACTGAAGACTTGCTTCCCGCCTCCCGCATCCGTGATTTACCGACCCGGCTCTGCAGGCGCGTTTCTTACCTCGCTCCGCCTGGACCCGCTGGCAAAGGACTAAAAGCACGCCAAGCAGCATGACAGCCTTAAAGAGGGATCCTCTGACGGCCGGGCCGGGCTCGGTACTCCTCCGATCAGGGCATGGCGGGGGTGGCGGCAGCGGCGAGAGCATCGGTAGATTACAGCCAGCGCTGGCCGCCCAAGCCCTCGAGATGCCCGCTGCAAGGACTCCCTGCAGGCATTCAGGAGGCTCACACTTGGCGGCGGGGGGGCCCCACCCCCCGCCGCCACCGCATCGTCCCCGAGAGCCATTGGTGGGCCGGCTCGGCTTGCACATTCCCGTCGAGGGTCCGGCGCCTGCCTGGGTCTCCTGTCACGGTGCGCGGGTTCCCATAGCCGCGCGCCTCCGCCAGGCCAGACAGGGCAAGGCAGAAGCAAGCGGCGAGCCGTCCTTTGCCTTAACAGCAGCAGGTGTGGAGGGGCTGCTAGCTGCGAGAGCCTCCCGATGCAGCAAGCCGCCCGTCGCCAGGCCCTTCCCGCCCTAACCCTGGGCGCGGGTCGGGAGGGACGGACGGACGCCTCAGGCTGGTAACGGATGCCGAACGGACGGGGAGTTGTGATAGCGCCGTTGAAACGGCGCTTCATCGACAAAAGAATCACGTAGCAACCCTCCGCCCCTCTTTTGCTCCGGAGTCGCAAGAGATGGCGGCGCTCCCAAGCCGAGGGGGACCTCTTCTGGGCTCTCGAGGCCTCACCGGGGAGAAGTTTCGGGCGCGGGGACCACGGCGCGATCCCAGAGGCCTCTTCGATCCCGGTGGAGGCTCCCGCGTCCCTGATTCCTCCCTCTCTCTCTCTCTCTCGAGCCGCGAATTCGTAAAAGCAAGCCGGCCTTTCGTGCTAAAAGCCGCCGCCTTCCATTGGTTAGGGTTGTCATTCGTCGCTCCAACTTTTAAAAATGAGTATTGTGCCGTGTGGCCTAATGGAGTTCATATAGGTCTCAGGAAAGGAATCCTTCACAGAAGCCATATTTATATACCGACCGATTCGTGCTGCTGTTTTTCAGAGCGAGCAAATGTCACGCAAAGGAGGAACAGCATAGTGACTCAAAGAAATGAAAACGCAAGATAGGAGAAACCATCTCCGTAGACTTTTACTGGTTCCCCGCTACTGTATTAAAACCACATGAATTCAGGATTAATCAGCATTTGCACATTTTAACATTTCTCCATCTTTTTTCTTCTGTCAAGGTACATAAATTCACTAGCACTGAAGTGTATATAACTTGCAAGTGCTCGCTCCCTATGCAAGTCTTTGCATTACAAAATCTAAGATTTGCTGCAGATGATTTGAATTCTTAGTCAACATCTTACATCTTAGCAACCTCTGTATGCAAAATTATATATTCATCTATATCCCCAACAAACAGGCAGGTAATATCTGCACAAGCATTCCAGATATTTTCATCTACAAATACATTGAACTGCTAAATAGATATATACCTTATTGAAGTGTTTGCTAACCATTTTGGTTATTCTAATGCTTAAATTCCATTATCTATTTAAAATATTCTCATATTCAATTTCCATCATATTCAGTACTTTTTTTTCACAGCAACCAACCTTCATATTTGTACAAGACTAATTTTATCTTACACTTTTTCTAACAAATACATAATACATTTTCTTTTGAACATTCATGCTTATTTTCTCAATGAGCTGTTAAAAAGTAAAACTCGATCCACAAATTCTTTCCCACAATTGAACTTCCCAATTTTTTACTTACTGTCACTTATTTGTATCCCTTCAGTCAGAAACACTTCCCAGGAACATTCACCAAACTTTTTCCTATGGTTTTTTGTGTTTGCTCTTGCTAACTTTTCCTTCATAGGGGGGGATAAAAATAGATTTTTTTCTAATTGTCAGATGCAGTTGCAATTTTCACATATAAATAAGGTACATAATTACTTTATAAGCAAGCCATGTCCATATATGTCCAGTTGAATCAACCATCCCTGCAGTCTTCATTTTTTAAAATATCTAGTGTTTAAGATTTCCTTTTCATTATTAATTTTAGTTTTATTCTTCAAATGATTGCCATTTACATACAAACTTCAAAAATCCTTCCAGCACTCTTTCATTTCAATTTCACCCCAAATTTCATCATGCTTATTTTAATGACCCTTACTCTGGCTCCTTGTTTAGCCTTCTTCTCCCAACTACAAGATGTGTGTTTATTAACATGAAAAACCATGCCTCTTTTTATCTGCCTTTTTAAAACTTAACTAAGTAATGTTGTCTTTTACTAGATTCCTTGCAATTATTTTCTTCTTTACATACACAATATATAATACTGTATATTGCTCTCATTCTCATTCTTTCAGCGATAATATTCTAGCCTCAGCTTTTTTCATATCCACTATTTGTTTTATAATTCTACTAAGCGTCCTTTTTCAGATTTACAATTAAGGTGTCAAGCAAAGACTATCCTATAAATGCTCTATAAATGTATATATTCTATAATGAGTGGACTGACTGCTGCCTTCAAGTGATATACAGGAAGATGACTGGTGAAATTCTACTAACCATGCCTGCTCATTATGAAGCTTTTCACTTAGCATGGATGAGATCAGGCTAATGAGGAGGGAAGAAGCATAGGGAAATAGTGGGAGTGAAGTGTGGCTTGTTAGTTTTTTGGGTGATATGGGACGGGGTGACTGGCAAATGCTTGATCAAAGCCCTCATAACCTGGTTGGGGCTTATCTGTGTCTCAATGGAGAGGATAGACCTCCCATGGGGAAGGCAGCTACCCTATCTAGGACCAATACTGTGTTCCAGCCTCCTGGGCTAAGCTCCAGCACCTGGTCTCTTGCTCTGGTAGCTTTAGACTTTGGTTGCTGTTTCTTAATACTAGATTGATATGTAGTAAAACTTATTCACAACTTGATCCTGAATGAGAGGACTGAACTGACATTTAGCACTGAAACTTGGAGGGAGTGTTCCCCACTTAGAGATGTGTTTCCTGGGTTTCAGGTACAGCACTAGCCTCCAGGTGAGAGATGGGGAGTGGCCATTGATATCCAAGAATATCTGGTGGGTTCGTGGCCATTGTGGTAATAACCATGTACATAGTCCAACTTGTTAAATATCCAACACAGAGATCATATATTAGATCTGGTTCTTGTCTTGGAGCTGTGGTGTGATGATATGGGATTGAGTGATATTAATATTAATCCCTTAACATGGACAGCTCATGAACCAGATTGTGCCTCTATGAAATTCTGTGATCGTGAATCCTGTAGAGCTTCTTAGTTCACATAGCAGCTTCAAGAGATGAAGCAAGAGATGCCTAAAGCACCATTGGTGATATGTGAAGGATGAAGTCATTTGGGCATCAGTGGCTCTTTATTAGGATCTGTGTTAAGCTTACATCTCTACTCTTACTGCATATGCAGACATCTGGCCAGCAGCTCTGTTTCAATTAACCAGGTCTCTTCTGGGTAAGGGAGTTGCTTTGAAGAACTACCATGAGGAATATTCTTGGAATCTATCAGATGAAGTGGCTTGAGTTCATTGGAATTAGATTGAAGCTGGGCAAGTTTTTTGGAAGTGCCTGAGAATGTCTTAAGATCTGAATTATCTGAGAAGAGTTTAAATTAGTTAATCCTGAGGATCACTGCTGTGAGTTTAGACACCTATGTTCTGGATTAGACTCCTGGGAGTTAACATTTGATTGGCTCCAAATGATGATTAATGCCTTGTTGTGGGAGAGGGTAGTGCTACTTGCCTTGAAGGATATAGCTATACACTCCTTCTCAAGAGACTATCCTTGGATCAGACAGTGTTGGATAACCTTTTTCCCCTTTTTCCCCTTTTTCTAGAGAAGTTCTTGAAAGGCTGGTAGGTGCTTAGCTTCAAAAGGCCCCTGCAAGAAGTAGATTCTCTGGACCCTTTCCAGCCAGGGTTCAGGCCAAATTCCAGTACTGAGAAAGTGTGATCATGTGGATAAGTTCTGAATGGCTTGGGATGGGGATGGTCCAACCCATCTGGACCTCCTGGACTTCTTGGGAGCATTCAGTACCATGGACCATGGTACCTTCTGGACTGGCTTTGGAGGTTGAGAATGTGGGACACTGTTTTGCAATGATTTTACTCCTTCCTCTACACCTCAACAGTATTGAGAAGGAAAGGTCTATTGCCTCTTGCCACTCCTCTTTAATTTACACAAGAAATCACTAGGCGAGGTCATTTAATGGCACAGGGTGCATTATTACCTGTAATTATTACCCTAGTCATGTATTTCCACCCCTGGCTGGGCAGGCAGTGCCATTCAGCCAGCTCTGAATCAACCCTAGCAAGACAGAGTAACTTTGGGGTTTTGCCAAAGGTCTGGTGATGTGATATATTTTACCTTCAGTGAGGCAATACTTCCCTGGACAGAGCTGGTAAACAACTTTAGGCTCCTCCTAGACTTCGGAGTTCTGCCTTTTGGAACAACCTTCCATGCTTTAGACAAAGATAACATAAAAATAACATGTATTAGGAAAAGGAGAAAAACCTGGAAAATGATTGAATTCTCCTTTGTAACTTTTTCAATGAGGTAAAATCATAAATCCAATTTAGTGGTTAAGAACACTGCAAGCAGTATCACCCAGATGAGAGAGATTACTTTTTGATGGATGAAAATATCCTTAAACGCGGGAAAGAAGTAATGTTGTGAAAATGAATTTTGCAACAACACTGATAGATATTTTTGAAAGCAATACATACTCATATAGCTTTCACATAAATATTTTAAACAGATTACGGTAGCAGTTAAATTATTCAGTATCTCATTATTAAAGTTATGTCATTTAAAAGGTAATGCTTTTAATTTTTCTCAGTTTAAACAATACCATTGGGAGTTAGCTGCCAACCTCACAGTAAATGAGGGATATTATTTAGCACCTTGCCATCTTGGCCAGTTCTTGGTTCTAACTGTATTTAGAATTTGGTTGTATTTTCAGCAATGAAGGCATATTTGGGTCTTTTTGAATAGAATGTTTAAACTTGATTTTTCCTGTAAAGAAAAATATGAACATGGGCAATTTCTTATTTTAAGATGGCTGATAATATTTTCTGTGGTGGGGATATCTGCTCATAAAGAATCATTATGCTTAAATCAAGTAATGATACATTTAAAATATTTCAGAATTTTTTTCAGAATACAATTTCCTAGAAAGGCTAGATGTAAATACAATTATAGCACTTGGCATGTGCTTTGCTTTATGTAGCAGTGCTCTTGCTGCCTGAAAAGCCTGGAGAAGGCCTTA
This sequence comes from Stegonotus admiraltiensis, assembly GCA_032468215.1. Taxonomy (NCBI): domain Eukaryota; kingdom Metazoa; phylum Chordata; class Lepidosauria; order Squamata; family Colubridae; genus Stegonotus; species Stegonotus admiraltiensis. The sequence continues at coordinate 71,870 of JANHZT010006062.1, read as the reverse complement.
AGTAAACTGACAATATACTATTATAAAAATTATTTTAAAAAAAAATTGGAATACACAAGAAATTTGGAATACAGAATTGGTGCATCCTGTATTTAGGAATATTTCCAGGTATTTCCACACATTCAAACGTTTTATGATGTTTCCAGGAAAGCGAGGGAAGGAAAGGAAGAAGAAAAGAGAATTCTGAGCTTGTCAGGAACAATTATCCAAGAACAAGTTATGTGGAATACATTTAGAAATAATAAAACTGGAGAGACAGATACTATATTTGAACTGTGTTGTTTTCTGTGTAGTATCTAATAGAGAAAAGAGAGGTGTTTTGGCCTGTCAGCCGCCGATCCTTTCGCCAGCCAAATCAAATGAGGCGGTGGCGTGGGAGTCAGGGCCAGCATCAAGGCAATCAGAGAGCTCCAAAGTGGAGGAGGGAATGGAGCTATCAGAGATAGAGACAGAGCCTGGGCCGTCCATCAGCCCTCAGATGGAGAGTCAACAGCTCCCAGGTCTGAAGGGGGCTGATGAGGAAGAGGAGGAACATCTGGGTCCAGTGCCTGACACGCCGATGCACAGAAGGCAGAGGAGGAGAGCAGTGGAAATGGGTTGGTCCTTGAGACGGAAGAACCACTGCTGCTAGCGAAGCCCCACTCTAGTTCTAGGGTTAAAAGGCAGGGGGCGGAGATGAATAGGTGTGGCAGACAATTACTCAACTCTCTGCCGATCCTCCACTGATAGCCTGCACTTCCAAATCTTGTCTGAAAATTATCAGAATTCTTCTTGGAATTTGCAGCGCCTTCTGAGAGAGAGTGAGTGTGTGTGTGTGTGTGTGTCTCCCTCTCTGCTGCTGGAAGAAAGTGAGTGCACCTTCCAGGACTCCCTTTGCAAATGTGGGAAGAGAGCGAGACTGACTCCTGGTGTGTTGGGGCAGTTCAGGTGGAAAGGGAGCAAGTGTCACTTTCCACAGGACTTAGAGACTTCATATCCTGCTGTGAGTGGCTGCTGGCGCTCCTAATAAAGGGAACATTTCATTAACTACAAAGGGCTTGTTGTGTTTGGGAGCTGGGTCAGAACAAGAGGGCCTGACCTGGTTTGGCTTGTTTTGATGCCTAGGCTGTTTAGCTTTCACTCACCTTTGGGCACAGAAATAGTACTAAACCTGTAGATTCCATCCCCCTATTGGGCCATATTTATTTCATTACTTTTGCATATCTGTGAAAAACTTCATCCCTACCAATCTGAAATATGGCTTGAGACACCAAATACAATGGCTGCTGCAGATTTAACCAAGACACCTGTGGATTTCATCAGTTATTTGATACTGGATCTCTTGGAAAGGTGCCTGCTCAGGAATTTTTTTCTCATATATTGCTGGAATATTGATTGGCACAGCAAGTTATGCTATTTTCCTCCAGGAAAAAGCTGCATCGAAGTAACAAACATCTTTTTTTTTCAGGCATCCTTTTTGTTATTTCATCTTCCAGAGCACTTCTCAAAATCAGGGACCCCCCCAGAAACCGCATATGGGGAGAGGCCACACAGGTGCAATCTAATATAAAAGGCATTGCCACCTTTTCATTCCAAATGGTGGTGAAGGTGTTTGGGAGCCTAGGGAATTTGAAATCCAGTTGTAGCCATCAGACTTGTGGTGGGGAGGACTAGTTAAAGAGGTTCTATTGCACTGCACTGCAGACTAGCACTGGAAAGCTCAAAAGAAATTAAAGAGTAACCAGACCATAACAAGAGACTGATGTTGATATCTTAAATTCACAGATCATGTTACAACCCTCTGAGACAGACACCAGATCTCAGTGCACTATTTGCACAAAATTATTATTTGGGTCAGGCTGATGACATCTAGGGTCTTGCATCCAATTATCTACAAAGCAGTGTCTCTAGACTGAATGGACAATTCACCATGGCCAACTCACTATGGGACACCTTGCCATAGGACAATTCAACAAATACAAAAGTTAAATTAATTTCAATGGAACCATGGCCAATAATAAAGTCAAACCAGAAATACAAGGGTTATTATTTCAATGAAAACATGGTCACCAATAATAAAAGTAACTGAATGAAATGATTAATACAGCACTGAATTGTCCTTCAACGAGTTGTCGTGTGGCGAACTGGCCATGGGAATTATCTCACGAGTTGGCTGTGGCTAGTTGTAGACCCATCTCTAGAAGCCATAAATCTCCTAAATGATAAAAATCAACCCACCCCATGGCTGCAATTAATGCTATACTTGCCTGGGCACATCTTCATGAGAACCCTCACATGCTAATCCAAGTTGAAATCATACACACCTGTCATTCATGATTAAATCTTGAATGAGGATGACTTATTGCAGGCCAACCTGGCATTCAGGAGCAACAGCTAGGTACTAGGACCATTGGGTAGAGAATTTTTACTTAGGCAGAAAAGAAAGCATGTATGCATTTTATAAATATAAATTTTATAAATGTCAGCACTCAAGTCGTACAACAAATTGCAATTGGGTTCCGTGCTGACATGAGACAGCAGGTTCTCCGGCTGGGCA
>JANHZT010006062.1:31427-42484 GCA_032468215.1 Stegonotus admiraltiensis | reverse complement strand
GCTCAGCTGGGCGGGGGGGCAGGGATTTTTGCTACTGGTCCGCCGAACCACCCGCTGCTATCGCTACCGGATCAGGCAATCCGGTCCGAACTGGGAGCATTTCACCCCTGCCATAGCCCCTTGCAATGTCCCATGGCTCAGAAGGGGGCATTTCACCCCTTCTTTTTAACATCTACATATAACTGCTAAGGGAGCTCATCCATTGGTATGGGGTTTGGTATCATCAGAATGTTGATATCTCCATCCCTAGTTAGACTACTGATGCTCTGACGGTGCTAGCCAAATGCCTACAGGCTATAAGAGTCTGGATGGAGAAGAACCGGTTTTGGCTCAACCCTGGCAAGATGGAGTGGCTATGGGTTTTTGCCCCTTCCCCCAGATGATACTTCATCTGTGACTCTGGATGGGGTGGCACTTCCCTTGGCTGAGCTGCTGTGTCACAGTTCCTGCTCAAAGAGCAGGTGGCAGTCCTGGTTAGGGGTGGTGTTGCACATATTTGTTTAGTGCACCAATAGTGTCCTTTTCTGGAGCTGGAGGCTTTGCTCATGGTCAGTCATGCTATGATCACCTCCTGTTTGGATTGCTGCAATGCGCTCTATGCGGAGCTGCCATGAACTGCCACTTCAACTGACCCGGAATGAAGCACTGCGCACAATAATGCCCCCCTCCGATTTTCCAGTGTTATACCTATGTTGCGTGAGCTGCACCAACTTCTGGTTTCTTTCCAGGTGCAAATAAAAATGTTGATCCCTATGGAATATTCTGCCTCTATCCTCCTAAGTAATCCGTAAAAGCTTTGAAGACCTGACTCCCCCCCCCCCCCAAAAGCACTGGGATGAGATTAGATACTTGCACATCAGAAGTTTGGCTTGGTGCCAGGTTTGGGGTTTTTTTTAATTTTTTTTAATGTGTTTACTTTTAATATGGTTTTGTTTGTTGTTTTAAGTTGTAATTGAGAGTCGCCCAGAGATGGTTATAAAATGGGCGGCTTTATAAATGGTTTAAATAAAAAAATGTTTGATGTGTTTTTATATTGTGATAGGGTTTTAATTACTATTCTTGTAAGTTCCCCAGAGTCACTTTTTGTGAGATGGGTGGCTACATAACTTGGCTAAATAATAATAAAACTACTGACATACTTAAAAAAAAAACACATAGCTACAGATCCTTCTATCCTTGTAAGCCTGGAATGATATGGAGATGTAGAGTGAATGGCACTGATATAAACTAAAGGTATAATCCTCATGCATTTATATGTATAGTTATACAATAACTATTTGTTATAATTTTGCTTTTCAAATTAAGTTATTCACCTGTATATTTATAGTTTCATCCAGAAAACTGTATAAATGAAAACTCTTTATTCAATTTAGTCTAACTCTATACCTTTCCTGGTTGCCTCTGTTAAATGAGGGCCACATTGGTCATTAAGCAAGGATCTTAATTCCTTCCAATTTCCCCACTGACTTTGTTTGAGTGAAGCTGGCAGGGAACACTGGAAATCAAGATTATGTGACTACAGGGACACTGCAACTCCAAAGAAGTGTCGTAAGTCCCCTCATTCAACATTGTTGTAATTTTGAATGGTCACTGAGTGGTCATAACCCAAGAACTAGCTGTACCTGAAATTCACAGGAACAGCCTTACTGTTGACTCGATGTGCATTTAACTCAGTTACCATGATATGCTGATCCTTCATACACTAAAAATTTTACCATAGTAATGAAATTTAAATTCCCTACTGACCAAATTACAATTTTAAACAATTAAAATAAATATTGTTATAGCACCAGTGCTGTCTCTTTTACCTGATCATATTCAAGGGCTCCTGGATATAGTGGCCATCCAAGGAATAGTTCAGCAATCACACAGCCCAATGACCACATGTCTATGGCTTCACAGAATGGCAAACCCAATATGATTTCTGGTGCTCTGAAAACAGAAGTGGCACAATGGCTTGTTGCCTTAGTTTTATATATAAATATTAATGAAAACATACATATACGTAATATTGAATATCAAGCCACGTAGGCTTTCTGTTCCTGCTACCTAAAGAACTTTACATTCTGCCTTCCTTTTCCTTTTTCAAACCTGAATCCTTTAATTTAATTCAGTTACATGTCACTGAAGTTGCCTACTGGATATTATCTTGCTTCTGGATAAACTATTTGAGGAATTCAGTGTTTGGGCTATGCTTTTCTTAGTTGATAGTTAGCATGTAAACACATTAGTGGCCTTCTCTTTTCTGTAGTAAAAGACTATGAAGAATTCAGCTTATATCTGACAAGTGTAATCTGGATTTTTATTTATTAATCTACCCCATTCATTATTTTCTCTGGACATTTATTACAATATAGTAACAATAACTGGATTTTCAAAAATGTTTGGGTGACATTCCAGTGGGGTACCATGCAAATAAAAATGACTCTTCAAAAGGTTTGCAAAAGGAATACCAAAGGCAGCTGATAACTCAGAAACTTTAATTCATACCATCTTGAAAAATAGAACTCCTAAATATTTAAAACTTATGCTTCACATCCTAATGTGGTGAAGAAATTTCCCATAAAAAGCCAAAAGTGGTAGCAGCGTAAGGTTTTTGTTGTGGTTGATTCCTTTGCTTTGAATTTAAATAGTTTAACTACCGGTATGTCTGAAATGATGGAACTGTTATTTTTAGTATAATCTTTATGGAGGAAGAAACAAAATATTTCTGAGGATGATAAATACCCTTATGTCATCATTCTGGAATGTTTTCAATATTCTGGGTAGATGCATCAATTAATATAAAATTACCCTATTCATTTCTTTTACATGATGATTTAATATACTTCTTCTAACTTCCTACTTTATTTATCTTTAAAACAAATTAACATACTTCACATTTTGTACTGGTTCATGCTTCACACCAGTGAATAGACAGATTTATTAAAAACTGAAATCTTTCTATTGGAGTTCATCATTTGACTTACCACTTGCTGTACCTTTCTAGCTGTGCAATGTCCTTTCTGGAGTATGGTGCCCAAGATTGTGCACAATATCCCAAATATAACCATAATCAAATCACATATTCATACTTATTTTTCAACAATCTCTATGAAATATGTTTTTTCACACAATCATATATACTAATAAATGGAAATATTAATGGATTAATGGATTAATAAATCCATAAATAATTAATGGATTAATGGAAGTATAGTTCCTAGCAATTACAAATAACATGTTTATAGGTCCAGGATAGGCTATCTGTGACTCCAAAATGCTTATTACCAAAAATTAATGATGCGTACCTGCAAACTTCCAAGTGTAAATTACTTGGAAGCTGACCTCTCTAGAGAGGGAGAGAGGAAAAAAGAAAGGGTATAAAGACTGAACTGAACCAGTTAGTCTCCATTCATTCATTCATTCCATCTGCTCACCCATCCCCTACCCTGTAATGCTACAGAATGTATGTAGAGGTAGCCTTCACTTAACTGTTCATAGTTATGATGGCAATGAATGACGGGACTAAAGTTCCAGTTGTTACAGCATCCTACAATCACATGAAAAAAATTCAGACACTTGGCAACCAGCTCAGACTAACAACCAGCTGCAATGTCTTGTAGTCATGTGATTGCCATTTGTGATGTTCCCTGCCATCTTTCAACAAGCAAAGTCAATGGGAAATAGCAAGGAAAGTTGTTAAGTCCCTTAGATACTTCTCCCCCATGCCTTTCTGCACTCTCATACGGCAGTCTCTCCTTCCCTCTTTGCTTGCCTCTCTCCTTTTCTCCTGTGCTTATACTCATGGTGCCTGACTTCCTCCCTGAATTTGCACCCATCTACAGCACCTCCACTGCCTTACTCACATGCAATCTGCACCAGGTTCTCCCGATTATTCTCTATCCTCTGTTTTCTGTTTTAACAACCTGCAAGTTTCACACACACACACTTGGACTGCCTGGATTGCCTGGATTGCCGCTAAACAATGTGTCATGTGATATTCTGCTTTATGACATCACTTAGCCACAGCAATCCCAATCCCGACTGCTGTCATAACTCAAGGACTACCTGTATAAGATGCACATTATCTTTTATAGTAAAGCTTCCTTTGTCTTTTCAGTCTTCCTGGAAAGAGTCAAACTCTACCCCTTTTTACTCAGTTCTACTAGAACTGAAGTATTACATTTCCACAGAATTTGCATAAGGAGATATTGTGTTAAAAGAAACAATGTTCCACAAATATAATTTCTCAATAATGTAAATCAATTTGTTATCACTCGTTTCAGGCGTCATGTTTTGTTCTCGAGTATCATAAACGAGGAGCAAATTGACTGGCAGTTAGCGAAAGGGCAGAATCACAAGTGGACTAAAACTGAACTTTGTCTGCATATTCCAGTTGCTGTTTACATAGACTTTTGTTGAAGAAATTGATAATAGTTATAGATGCATTACCATTAATACAATAGTTCACTTTTTATTTGCTAAAGTACCTTAACATAAACCAGCTAGTTCCAATTAGTTGAAATCATTCTTTTATATCAAGACTTAGATTAACACTTCTTTAACTAGGGGGATACAAATAGACTTACAGATAATCCTTGTTTAGCTACTACAATTGTGACTAGCAAGTCAGTCATTAAGCCAAATAGGGACTGTGCTTGCAATCTTAGTTTTCCTTGCTTTACAGACCTGCAAAGGTAAGAGTTATTTTTTTCATCACAGTTGTAACTGTGAACTGTTGCTAAATGAGGACTAGTTTTATTTCTATTCTATTCAAATAGAACACTCAGGTGATTTTTTAAAATTTAACGTGTATAAAACAAAAACACTAAGGATAAATAGGGTAAAACACAAGTAGTAAAATCATTGATCTTTGGATCTGAACTCACAGATTTTCTAATGGTAGTGAGAATGGGAAACAAGGACAATCCTCATGGAAATATACTCTGTAGATGGAAGCAATGTATAAGAAGCTCCACTTCTGCATGCCCAAGATAAATCAGGTATTTCTCCTGTAGCCGCTAATTAGTATGAATGTATATTTTCCCAATAATGTTTACATTGGTATGTTAATCATACATGTGGGGCTCAGATTATATTATCAGAAGCAAATGTTTTTTGATGATCATAAAGGCATAGCTCACGGAGAGTAAATAACATCTAATCACAAGAGGATTTTAGTATAAGACCATACACTTTTTAACAGTTTGGGAAATCTAATTTATAAACTAAGTTGCAACATTTTGATGCATTCCAATAATATATGAATAGGTATCTTCTATTTTTGTAATTTTTGAAAGAAGGCACATTTGGGCAAATCTTTTGCCACTGTTCCTTAGTCCCTTGCATACTTAACAAAGCTTCTTGGATTATGTTGTCTTCTAATTTTCTTTTAACAACAACTTGTGGGTCAGTCTTCCATCTTGCTTTAAGCCCATGTGTAATTATTACTTTCAATCACTAAATTTAGAAAAGTTTATATGAGCTATCAAGTGATGGCACGCCCCTCCCTATATGCTGGCAGGTAAGAGTACCCGGAATTCATTCGTGTAAGAAAGATGGTTTTTTAAAACAGCTCAAGTTCTACTTGGTGATATTTCAACTGATTTAAAAATTTCATTCAGGTGTTGTGTGTGCAGCTGTAAGCTTCTCCTGCAAGGAGTTGCAGTAGTGCAAGGGTGTCAAACTCACGTCGTCACGTGATGTGTTGCAACTTTTTTTCTCTTTCGCTAAACCAGGCATGGGCATGGCCAGCTCCTGACACATTCAGGCTACAGGCTGCGAGTTTGACACCCCTGCAGTAGTTTGTGGCTGGTTAATCAACTCATCAGAATACATGACAGAACATTTTATAAGCTGTTATTTTAAATCCTAAACTAATATATCAGAAACTTTTGTGACAAATTGAGTAGAAGCCAACATGCTGGCCAAAAATTTGTATTGCATTCTGATGTCTGTATTTACTTAGTATAGAAACAGAATAATACAGATTACTAACCTGTCATGCTTTAAAATTGATAATATATAGTTCCATAAACATGTATGCCATTATTCAATAAATATGATGCTCATGTTTACATATAATTTTAATAAGGGATAGTTTTACCTACACAATTAGTGTATTTTCCTAAGAAAGGCTTTTCCCTTTTTTGGACTAATACAAGTTGTCCTCGACTTATAACCACAATTCAGCATAAAAGTTCTGTTGCTAAGCGAGACATTTGTTAAGTGAATTTTGCTCTATTTTACGACCTTTCTTGCCACAGTTCTTAAGTGCATCACTGCAGGTGTTAACTTAATAACACAGAAATTAAGTGAATCTGGCTTCCACATTGACTTTGCTTGTCAGAACGTTGCAAAAGGGGATCACATGGCCCTGAGACACTGCAACTGTCATAAATATGAACAGCTGCCAAGCATCTGAATTTTGATCACATGATCAAAGGGATGCTGCAAAGGTCGTAACTATAAAAAATGATCATTAGTCACATTTTTCAGTGCTCTTGTAACTTTGAATGGTCACTAAACAAATTGTTCTAAGTCGAGAACTACCTGTACACTATTGATGGTTAAGCTCCAGTGCTGAGATAGTATTAATTAATCCTTTCATGAATAAAACTATCAAGCTTTTTCTTCCTATTCAATATGCGTATTACAAAATATTATCATGAAATTTCTCTGCTAGTTCAGGCTTAAAATTGTTTCCATCCATGTTTAAGAGTCACGTAACACAAGTTTACCTACTAAATTGAAATCCAAATTCTTTACCAATAGTTTTAAATTATTATTTGTAAATTGCCCAGTGTCACTAAGGTGAGATGGTGTAGAGAAATTAATTAAATATAATGCAAAATTAGAGTTTATGACCATAAAATAGTATAGTTAAATTTCATCATAAACAATGATTTGTTACATCTCATGAAAGTATCTAATTGCCACCACTGGTGATCTTCTAAAGCCAACAAGCTATCTTAGCTTTAGATAGAAAGCTCCTTTTGGGGGACACATTTTTTCCCTATGAACCTTCCATAGACTGGAAGGCCCAACTGAGATAATTCTTTTCTGTGATAGCTTGTTTGTAAAATTTAAATCACAATTTCTTATTCTCATACACAAGATTTGGAGAGGGGAACAAAAGCTAATGCAACTAGTTGATGTTGGATTATTGCTAGGAAGATTTCTGAGGGTGCTTGCGCCTCTGTTGCTGCTATCATAGATTATGCTTATTTGATCTCCATATTGTATAAATAACATGGAATTCTGGTAGATCTATTTTGAGACAGAAAGAGAGGGAAAAATGACTTGACTCAGTTAGACATGTCAGCCTTTCTAGGGTTATTATAGAGATTACCAGTTCTCGTTACAATATGCACTCCCTCAGACCATCCCAAGAGCTGGTTGTACTACCAAGCTTTTACCAGTGAATATAGATTGGGTATTTAATAGATCAGGCCTGCACAACTTGTGGATGAAAAAGGGCCACACTGATAAATTTAAAATAATCACAGGCCGCAAAGTAATACCTGGCATGTCGATCAGCTGTTTGGTGGCTAGTGGAGCGCTGGCAACACTGGAGCTGGTGATGTCGGTGAGGCCTGGAGGCATTGGAGGCGCTTGGCAGGGTTTCTTATGGGCAGCAGGAGCAGATCCTTCCTGGTGGTGGCGACATCTGGTGGTGAATTTATTGAGTTTTAAAAAAACACTGGTGGGCTGCACAGGGCAGTTTGGTGGGCCACGTGTTGCCCAATGGGCCATATGCTGTGCAGGCCCGGAACAAACTTTGTTCAAGATCCATACCCCTAGAGGAGCTTTGTTAATTAGTCCCCACCTTGAAAATTTCTGGTTCACTAGTAAAGGCTTTCTCCTTCGAATATAAATAATATACAAGAAGGATAAAATACCCATTTTGGTGTTGCTTAAATTATTTTCTTACTTAGGGAAAGTCAACTGAAATCTTCAAAATAATGGATAATATTATCTTGGTTATCATTTTGGGCATATAATATTCCTTAAATTAATTTTTCCTATTGGTCCACTCACATTTAAGAATAATGATTCTCTTTCAAGTATCTAATGTGTGTTTTCACTTATTCTGTCTAATTGCCACCACTGGTGATCTTCTAAAGCCAATAACTTAAGCAACTTCTTTAACTTTAAAAAGGTATCTTAGTTAAATTAGCTGGGACCGCATAACTCTGTAACATATCATTTAACAATGGCTGGGTTCATATGTCTTAATAAGTTGTAAGCTTATTCCACCTCCAACTTTGAATGGACTTGTAAACCCGTTTATTTAATCTAATGAACTGTGGTTTATTCAATGACAATTAAGTAAACAATGGCTTAGTGCATTATATAAACTAGCCAAGAATGCATTCTGGTCAAATTCTCCTAGTAGGCATCTCTTGGTAACATTTGTTATTACTTTATTTATTAAATTTATATGCTGCCTATCTGCAGTCAAGAATCTGGTATGATGTGGTATGATAAAAGCTATAGAAGTAGCTCTCCTGCATTTAACTTAATGTTTATATGCAATGCATGAACTCTGGCTTGTCTATATCTCAACAGGTATTTATAACCCAAGATTGGATCAAAATTCTACATTAATGTTCCAGATTCACATATACACTTAATATTATAATATATAACAGTTTCCTTTTGAAAGAACATTTTAATATCTTGCTAAGCAAAGAAGAAAGTGTTAATACAAAACAGAAAAGAACAATTAGTTTCTAGCTTACAGAAAGATTAATTTCTATAAAAATTGTAAGAATTATAAAAGTTACTAATTGGTTAATAAGTCCAATGAAGTGGTTCGTTACACAAGAGATCAGCAATATTTTACATAAAATAGAAACGAACAGTATAAGCAGTAAGCTTAAGAGAAATAGGTTCTATGCAAATTGTAAATTCATTAGGTCTTAAAGGTTCAAGACAGTTTAAATAAAGATTTAAATATATACTCTATGTGTATGTGTGTGTGTTCATGTCTTCTAAGCTACTGCTAGTTCTGAAACACAAGAAATTTGCATTTCGCAACCAGATTGCAATGTTAGCATTCTATCAGTATCAGGTGTGCTCCTTGGTGTGGTAAGCCTCGTAATTTCTTATATATACTGTAACAGGAAAATGTACAGCTAACCAGATACTGCTGGGCTGCAATTTTTATCATCTTTTCTGTCAACATTGACCAGGACTGAGATACATTACCATTTCTATTCTCCCTGCATTTCCGAAGCACAAAATTATGCTTTCTATAACAGATTTTTAACTACTATGAATCTTCAATTTTCCAGTATCTATATAAAATATGTAGTTTTAAAAAATTCAAAGTCTCTTATATGGAATCAAGCATTTCAATCGTTTGAAGCATATAAGCGTTAATAATTTGAATTTACATATCTACATACACAAAATGTATATATGCTTCTCTAAAAACCACTTGAAAAGCATACACAAGAAAACATACTTAAAGATATAATTCCCAAGAAGGCATAGGAAAAATGGAGAAGGAATCAATGTACAAAATCTTAGCAGAAATCTGAAAATTAAAAAAGATAAATGATAGCTCACCAAGGAAAACTACAGACTACAGATTTTTATGCAAATCTATTTTCTAATCTTAACCAGAGCCTCACACACGAACATACATATGACATTTTAGTCTTTGAAGTATCAGAAACAAAATTTGTCTTTCAATGTCTAAAATCTAATAAGGTGCCTGGAGAAATTTTTTTACTCCCAGAGCTCTTTAAGACTCATATTGATTGGTGTGCCTTACTATTAGAAAGGCTGTTCAGGTTGCATTCTAGTCAGATGGGAAGTTGCCAGTATAGTTCTCCTATATAAAAAGGGGGACAAAGCTGACTCAAAAAACTATAGACCGATAAAGCCTTACTAGAATTGTGGCTAAAATGTATGCAAAACATATGTTGAGCAAAATACAAGATTGGGTAATGGACAGAAATCTCTTAGTAGAGAACAAACTGGATTCAGACCAGAGTGGTCCACAATAGACAATTGATTTACTTTACACCATCTCTTAACAAAACAATTAACAAATGGCAAAAACCTGTTTACTGCATTTATCATCTTACGTGTGGCTTGTGATTCTATAAATAGAAACATTCTGTGGATGAAATTGGCCAGCTTAAATATGGAACTCAGATTCTTATTCTTGGTTCAGACGCTCTACTCAAACACCCATTTGAAAGTCTGTACAGGTACAACTGGTTCTCTAAGAGTATACCCATTATCAGTATGCTGATGATACCAAATTATGTATCTCCAGCCCTGGCAAATTAAGCAATGCCATAAATATCTTATCCTGGTATCTGGAGGCTGTGACTGGATGGGGAACAAGTAAATTCAGTTGAACCCAGGCAAAACTTTGGTTTTGGGAACCCACTGATTCCAGGACCATGACATCTTTGGTGTTGGATAGGGCTATACAATCCAGGGGTCCTCATAGGATGATTCCTGCTAAATGAGCAGATGGCATTTGTAGCAAGAAGTCCTTTGTGCAGCTTTGTCTTGTGCAACAACTGTGCCTGTTCTGGATTGGCAGGTCTTGCTTACAGTCATTCATGCACTAGTTGCCTCCAAATTAGACTATGCAGTCAACATAGACCTGACCCTGAAGAACATCTGGAAGCTTCAGCTGGTACAGAATAAACCAGCATAGGCAGTTACGCACAGCATATATTACTCTTTTGCTCTGCAAACTGCTTTGGCTGTGAATTGGACCTTCTAGGTCCAATTCAAGGCACTGGTTTTAATCTTTAAAGCCCTTTATGGCATGGTAGTGGGCTACCTCGGGGACATCTCCCTTGTATCAGCTTGCCATCATTAGATCTGGCAAAACAGGGCATGCTACAGGTCCCATTGGCTAGTGTTGTGGCCCGCCAGTGGCCTGCACAGATTGTTGCTGATCCTGACGAGGAGGCGGCTGGTGTGGTGCTGCGCCAGCAGCCTGTGCAGCCAGCGTTTGAGTCAGACAGCAAGGAGGCTGAAGAAGATGTGGTGCCAGAGGCAGGGATTCAGTCAGGGCCTTCAGAACCTCCAGAGGCTCC
>JANHZT010006062.1:20464-31327 GCA_032468215.1 Stegonotus admiraltiensis | reverse complement strand
CAACAAGCTGCAGGAAACAACTTTAGTTCGCTAATCATCGAGTTTTGGATTTCTCTGCAGCATTGCTTCTGGGCTTTCTGCCAACTCCAGTAAGACTCTATCTTATCTATGGAATTCTGGCAGGCTGTTAAGAACACTTATTAACAGCCAGCATTTGCTAAAACTGTGTTATTGAGTAAACTAAGTTTTGTTCAGAGTTTGTGTGTAGTGCGTTCTTTGGGATCCATAGCTGGGGCAGAACAGCTACAGACCTACATTTGATGAGTCCCAGGAGACATGCCTTTGCTCCTTAAAATTTCCCCCACAACAACACAGTGAGGCAGATTTGATTGAAAGTGTGTGGCTGATCCAAAGTCAAACAATGACCTTCCATGGCCAAGTGTAGACTTGAATCTAGATCTCCTGGGTTGAACACCTCAAACATTATATCACCACTTTATTATTCAAATGAAAAATAAAAAAGGTATCAGTTTAGGTAAGCTGCTTGAGAAAACCCAAATGCCAAAACAATAAAATCTGTCCATCAGCAGCATATTTAGTCATTACCATCTTCAGTTTGTTTACATTTATACCAGCCAGCTGAACCAGATCATGTTTTCAACCTTGAATAAGGAGAAGAATAAAAGTAGAACCTAGGCAGATAATCTCCCCCACCGATGGTCCTCCTTCTCCAACTTCTTGTAAAATGAAGCTTTTCAATTAAATATAGCCTATCTTAACAAACTGCCTTTACACATGTAATAGTTGAGGCCTTCTTGACAGTAACTACACTTACAAACGTAAGAGTTGACTTTGAGCAGCCTGACCTTGAGCAAAATGAATACACTTAACTGCATGTACTTCTGGCTTATTTCACTGCAGCAGTGAAGCAGCCTCACCATCTATAGTAGTCAACAGTTTCTGATTACCACCCCCTGCCTATTTTAAGCTATTCCCCCCCTCCCAACATTTCAGTGATGCACAGTTCAAAGTGATAGAATAACATCTGAGGCCACATTCCAGCTCAAGTTGTTTACAGAAGAATCTTGGTCCTGTTCTCATGCACTGCTTTTTTCATCAATGACTGCACTCTTGTTTTTATTTCCAAAGCCCAAATAAAGTATTTCAGAATAATCCTTGAGCAACTAAATAAAAAGGAAATGTTCGTTTATGGAAGTTAACTGAAGCACAGCAACACGTGAAAAGATGAAAAAAATGAAGACTTTTTTTCATTCGGAATACCATATTTACAATGTTTCTCATCTACATTTTGTCATTAAATCTAAACAAATGCCCACATCTAATTTTACCTTATCTGTGGGACTAATCATAAAACATTCTCAAATTAATCTATTTAAAGTAAGTTTCTCTAAAATGGCACAACAATTCAAAGGGCCAAAAATTATTGCTGGTTTATTTTAAAATTACTTTTCACCAGGTACAGAAATGCCACTCTAATTAATAAAACTAATCAATCAACCTTCATAATATGAATTTTCATCCAATCTTGCACCAGAAAATCGTAATACTAGCCCCAATGTTGCTGTTCATTTCTTTAAAAATAAATGTATGAAGTTTTAAATAATTTTTGCAGCCTGGATCAGCTTCTGGAAGTTGTTCTCTGACAGCAAGACTCAAAGAAGATACCTAAAATATTTCCTGTTTAGTTCTTAACAGATATCCAAGTTCATGAACTTACTCCATTTTAAACTCCCGTTCCCACCATTAATTCTTCATATACTTCTTTAACATATAGATAGCAGTTCACTCCCATTTAGTTACAATAGTAGGTATGGTTTCATATATTGCTTTTTCTCCTTATTTCTAGGATTTGATCCTACAAAACAGCAATTAAACCCACACCCAAAATAGCCCTATAGCTTAAAAATCTAGTTCTATCATTACTATAGGTGGTTAATTTAAACTTTAAAGTACACGTACGATCTGAAATTCAGAATTAAGAAATTAGTTCAAGACTAAACTATTACCATATGACTAGTAGTCTGAAGTGAATTATAGTGGTGCTTTCTTTTTTATCTTAGACTCTATACTCAACTCTGGATGAAAAGATAAATAATTTTATGCCTGTAACATCAACATCTTAAATATTGATAGAATTTTTACTTTTCTTTATATTTTTTTAATTTCAATATTTTAAAGATTTTAAATACAATGTTGATCATTTTAATCATATTATATAAACATTACTGCATTGAAATCTGCATTGAAATAATGTAACATATTGTGGTTTACATTATAAAAGAATAAAAAGTTTAAAAACTAAAATTTTGAAGAAACTCCATGGTGAGAAATATAGAATACATATACACATAATAGCATGCTATAGAAGTGTCTTGCTGTTTTTATATTTAATATTTAACAAAATAACATTCCAGCTAAATAATTTGCTATAAATTAGAGGTTTTCAAACTTTTTCACTGTATGGATTTCCCAAACTGTGAGGTGTACCTCCCTTTAGGAGAAATAAGCAGAGTCTACGAGTTGTAATGAAGAAACTTACTTAGACTGTGTCACAAGAAATCCACTTTTTCCATACTATTGTTTTCATTGTTTGTATTTATTTGGTATTTGGATTGTTAGGGGAGTAATATACAATAAGATTATACATACAATAATATATACAATAAGGGAGATGTGGTAGCAAAAAGTTTAGGAACTGCTGGACAATGGAACCTAATAACACCACCAGCAGAACTGCAAAAAACTGTGTTACTTGGAACATCGTACATCTTAAGGTACTTGGTTGATAGTTAGGATGCTGGCAGCAACCCGTATCAACCATTACCACCAGTCAATGGTATTTGTGATGCATTTTTTAATATTCAGTTGACTGAGTTTCATGTTTAATGAAGATGATGATGATGAGGAGGAGGAGGAGGAGGAGGAGGAGGAGGAGGAGGAGGAGGAGGAGAAGAGCCAGAACTCGATCTAGTGATAGATTTCTAATGATAGAAAATTGGCCGAATTTATCCTTTCCCTCGTGATTTACATCATTTATATGTCAATTGATCATTTATATAGTGCAATCATAGAAATTATATACATTGATATAAATGACATTTCTTCAAAGTTATTTGTTACTATCTGAAATTCTGTCTGAAAGCCAACAGCCTTTCCTCAGTTAGACATGCACTCTCCACAAAACAGTAAATCCACCAGTAAAGATTTCACTCAATGACATACTACTCAATGTAGTATGGCTATATATTATCATTTATCCTTATTATTTTCTTTACTCCCCATCTTATTGGGATGATGATGATGATGATGATGATGATTCTGTTGCTTTACATGTACACTGGGAGCTTCTGCATAGGAGACAAATTTCTTGGGAATCTAATCACCCTTGGCCAAATAAAGCATTTTGATAAATACTGCAAATATGAAACAGGCAATGTGTTCAAAAAGGGGGAGTATCAGAATGTGATTCTTTACATTAGTCCCCATTTAGGGAACAAAATTATGAAGGGCAATTTAGTGGCTAAGTGAAACCATGATTGTGCTTATGATTTTACTTCAGCTTTCCTTTGCTTTACAGACTTGCAAAGGTCATAAATGTGAGGTTTGGTTGTAAAGTTACTTTTTCATCACTGTCTTAGGTGTGAATGATCACTAAGCAAGGACTACTTATGTTTTTTCTTACATTATTTTCTCTATCCAATCACTTAGAAATTATTGTAAACCTTAGAAAAACACATTTTAAAGTCCATCCTGTGTCAGGTCCCCCAAAAATTCCCATAGAAAAAGAGGCAGAGTATTGATAACTTATCAGACTTATGGAGAAGGGTTCACCATGACTGGCATCCACAGTCAGTGGTGGGATTCAAAAAATTTTTACTACCCGTTCTGTGGGTGTGGCTTGGTGGGCATGGCATGGCATAGCTTGGTGGGCGAGGCAGGGGAAGGATACTTAAAATCTCCATTCCCTCCCCACTCCAGGGGAAGGTTACTGCAAAATCCCCATTTCCTCCCAATCAGCTAGGACTCGGGAGGCAGAAAATAGATGGGGGCGGGGCCAGTCAGAGGTGGTATTTACTATTTCTTCGAACTACTCAAAATTTCCACTACAGGTTCTCTAGAACTGGTCAGAATCTGCTGAATACCATCTCTGTCCACAGTATACGGTAATGCAAGAACCCAACAGCTAACTGACCCAGAGGCTTATTTTTTTTCCTCATTCTCCTAAGAAATCCAGAACCAGAGGGCTGGGAGATCAGGATGCTTGGGTTTGAAAAGAGGTTCCTCAGCAGTAATGGGTCTACTCAAATGCAAGTTTTTACTTACAAGTAACCTCTCTATTCAGTTAATCCTCAGCTGCATAGTGATCCAGACTCCAAAGGAGAAAAAGTAATTCCGAGCATGTACTGGTACACATACACACTTGTTGACACCTTCTTAAATGAGACTTTTTGAAGGGGATGTCAACAGGTGCAATCTACACACCCATACAATCTCTTAATTACCTTTTCTCTTTGGAATTTGGATCACTGTACAGCCTTTCCAACCATTTAATGAGCAGCTGGAGCCAAGAGAAGATCTTGCATCCATAAACAGAAAAACCTTCAACTTCAGAATACAGCAGTGCTGGAGCTATATTTGTATCAGACTTTTTCTCTTGCTTGTCCCATTTCTGATCTTCAATTTCTGTCTGACTACACTTCTCTATGACCTGGTACCATTTACAGATGAAGTTACTACTTTTCTACTGAGTCCCACTGATTAATGCATCATAACAGAGGATGGGGTAAGGGAATTAAAATCATTGCAATTTCTGCTTTTTGTATTAGGATTCCTTTAGCCCAGAAGGAATGGATGATTACAGGATAGACAGTTTTTGTCTTGGAGTGATGAGGGTTATAAGAGGGGGTATGATGAAGTAAACTGAGCAAGACCATGTCATATGTATGGGCATTATAGTTGGTGAATAAAGTTAGACCTCATTTGTAAAAGTTAACACTGCAGTTTTATTTTTTTTTCCCTGGTTGGAAATGGTGGATAACCAAGTCATTGATTTTTAATCAAAGGAACTTTGGAATTATATAAAAAGAGGCGAAGAAGTTATAGAACATCCACCTGTTAACTTAATGAACAATGTGGAATACAGGCAGACAAAACAAGGCTGATTTATCCCAGAAAAAAAAGGGAAGCTGCTCCCAAAATTCTCTTCATATACATACCTGAACAAAATACTTTTGCTGACTATATTGGAAACTTTCCCAAAATCTCAGAACAAATTAGAAACCATTTTGATATCTGTAAACGTGTTGATCAGTCCTGAGTGTGCTTCATTACCCCAGTCAGATAATCTCAGAATACGGACTTAATTGTTTCCACTTGTACATAGCCTTTTTCACACAGTGTTCATGTTGTTCATTCAATGTAATGTCAAGTTTTTACATGGTGCATAAGCAGACTCATCAAGGCTAGCTGCCAACTATCACTTCATGATCTGCCATCTCTATTATCTAAGCTGACTGGAGCTGACAGTGAAAAAATATAAAGCATTTTTAGTTTTACAGATTTCCCAGTGGACACTTCTCAACACTGGAAGTGAAAAAACATATTCAGAGAATACAAGCTAATACTTCTTTAATTATCCAATGTAATTTCTAATTATTCTAATTATGTGCTTCTCAGGATAAGTATGCATAACAAAACAATGACGTTCTACTTAATTAGTCAATTACTGCAAGAAGCTATTTAAAGAAGTATTATTACCAAACCTTATGCATTTTGGACTCTGGAAAACAAACTAGTTTAGTTACATAAGTCAATGTAGAAAACTCAAAATTTTCAGGTGTAAGATAGTAGGTACATACCTGTAATAGCGAGATTGCAAGTATGTTGAACAGACTGTCTTTGATACATGACTAGCAGATCCAAAGTCAATTACCTTAACTCGGTAAGGCTGCCGTGCTGGATCCACCAACATAATATTTTCTGGTTTGAGGTCAGCATGTATTAAACCAAGACTTTTTAGTTTTTTCAGTGCAGTGGCCACCTGTTGCAGAATAGGCCGAATTACCCTTAGCTGAAGAGGGCTAAATTTGTTTTGTTTCAGAAAGTCATACAAATTCTGTTCCAACATCTCAAAAACTAAGCAAGTATGGTTATGATGTTGAAAGCACTCATAGGCTTTCACAAAATTAAACTCGTCTGCATTCTCTGTACTTAATCTTCCTAATATGCTCACTTCTATTTGTCCTTGGCGTGCATAAGATGGGTGATTCTTCAGGATTTTGACAGCCACTATTTCATTTGTCCCTCTTTTCCAGCACTTTACAACTTGGCCAAAAGTCCCTCGCCCAAGGAAATCAAGAACCTCATAAGTATTTTTCGCAGAACATAATACCTCATGCTGCACTAACTGATAATCTCCATCACCACTGGTACCATTTGGTTTTGAAGCTGCAGTAGTTGTCATAACTGTCATTGGGTTTCCCAAGTTTGTTTGCAACATAGCAGGCAATATAGGCAGTTCATCAACAATCTGCATTGCGCCACTCTGGTTTTCTAACTCTTCACTCTTACGCTTCAATCCACATTGCTGGGGACGGTCCAAGATGTTCAACTCACTTTCCTGTGTCCCAGGCCAAGGTGCTTCCACTTGAGGTTGCTGTGCCTGCACTGCTAAAATTTTTGTAGCACCTGCAATAGTTTTTAAACCAACAGTGCTGGTCTGCAACAAAAAAGTCTCTCTTTGAGGTCTGTCAAATATATTTGTAGCTTGCAAGAAAGCACCAACCCTACTGGGAGGCTGAGTGATTCCAAAATTGTTACCATTCAAATAGAGCTGTGGGTAGGCTCTTTCATGATATACACAACTACTTGGCTCCACTTTCAGTTTCTTCACATTAGAAAAGGCACTTGGCTGAGTTTGATAAATATATGATGGATAGACCAAGACTTGTGAGGCCATACCTGAAAGAGAGAGAACATATTAAGATACTCTGTTGCTTCCCATCCCTCCATATATTTATCTTTAAGTCTCTAAAAATAGTTATCAAAAAGCCAAGCCATTTTGTACATTAAATACTGAAGCTGTTACATGGTTTACATGGTTTATACATGAGTAATGGACAGATTTCCTCTGCTTTTAGAGAAAATATACAGTGTACCAAAACAGATTTTGAATGTTTACCACTCCGCTAACTTTAAGGAAAAGCAGCTTTCAAAGTTATAGCACAGCACTAATAGCAAATACCGATTAACTACTATGAAGCAACTGTAATAGCAGAACCTATTTAAATCGATGTCACAAATGGGGAGAAGATTTAAGTTTTTGACAATAACTTTCATTGTGACTAATATATACAAACAAAACTTTGTTTTTCCAGAGTAATTCAATAATGGAAATTAATCAGCGATTAAACTACATGGCTTTATCACCACAGAAATAAATAAACTCTTTGGTTCTTCCCAACTTATGATTCTATACAGATGACTTAAACATGCATCATCCAACTCAAACTCTTGAATTGGCTCCCTAAATCAAAAGAATCCTCTTTGGCCTTCGGAGTTCTTTTTCCCCTAGTCTCTTATGAGAATATACAGCAGAATTTAAAGGATATTCATAATTCTAAGAACTACAAAATTACATGTTTATCTAATTTCTCAACAAAAAAAGTAAAAATGGCTCCTGATTTTATTTGTATAAGTTTAGCATAAAGTATTTAATATAAAAATAGCAGTACAAAGGAATATCTGTTTGTTCCTAATGCATCATAAAAAAGGCTTTCAACCCAACATCTTCTTTTTATTTCTTTGTCTGTAGCAATGTATATGAATGATACAATGGTAGGTAAGTAGCATAGTGTATGAACTGAATGGTCCTGCAAGCTTTTTTTTTTTTGGTAGTAAAGTGATTTTTCAAAGATTAAAGTTTACATTTTGGATAGTAAACTGGAAGTATTATTTCTGACTCTTAGGTACATAGCAGATCTTGTGTTAAACAGAGATACCAAATGACTTCAATGGTTGATGAAACTTTGTTCTATTACTATAAAGCATGTTGAGAGAGGGAAAGCTTTACTTTCCATAAGACTGTGCCGCTGCTCAAGAGTGCCTTTTCAGAGGATAGGCTTTTAAAGATACAGAGAAAGGGAAAAATGAAGACAAATTAGGCTAAGTTGCTTTTTTATTGCAAAAGTTTAAGAGATCTGAAAGTCAACTGTGCATGAATACAAACACTTGCATTTACTCCTAGATATGCAGTTTCAAACTTCTGGGAGAAGGACGGAACAAGATTACACCTTTTAAATAACTACTACCCACACAAAAAATAGCAATGAAATGATTTCACAATCAAATTCTTCCAAATAGCTTTGGATTTTCTTTCAATATTAGCCAGTTTGCTTCTGAATGAAATTCAAAGACCTGGTTGTCACCTATAAAGTCCTACATGGCCTAGGGCCTGGAGACTTGAGGAACCACCTGTCTCCCCTATTACCACTATGATCTTGCAAGTTTGGCGTGCTCTGGGTTCCTTTGATTACAATGTCATATTTCAGGACACCAGAAGGACATCTATATAGAAGTGCCTACTATGAGGTCCCCACATGACCTGGCTCTGTTGTTGTTCAGAAAAGCAATGAAGACATGGTTCTTCACCCAGGCCTTTAGCAATGGAGACTGAAACCCCTTGCTTCATTCCATCTTCTTTTGCAAGTTCCACCTTTTTAAAAAATTAATCTGACTTATTGTAATTTCTTTGATTAGTGAGCTGCCCAAAATAACTGGTAGTCAGGTGGCATACAAACATAATAAATAATCATTACTTTTTCAAGATTTTTATTATCAATTTTTATTCTGAAAACAGTCACAATGCTTGAATAAATTCATTGTCCATAGTTTGAGAATCTGTGATAGGGAATTCAGCAACCTGATTGATATATCATTTTCTTTGTTTTTACTTCGTTAATTGAGTGGATGTGCTTTTGAATTAATTAAAAAAGAACTGCTTCATTAACAATAAGCAAGTACGGTAGGTTAAAGGATTTTTTTAAAAAACAGATCCTTTATCAATATAGGAGACAATTCATTATGGTGAACAGACTATCCACCTTCTGAGATATGACATTTCAAGAAAATGAATTTTGCCAAAGGAAAAATAATGAGATCTGAAGGAATAGTAACAAATTATTTGTAAAAATTGCTAATATAAACCATATAATTATCTTCTGATCTCATGAGTAACAACAGATCCAATGTAATTTGCCAAAAGTTTTCAAATGGAATGATATGGTCTTAAGGGAGCATTTCTCAACCTTAGAAACTTGAAGTTGTGTGGACTTCAAGTCCCAGAATTCCCTAGCCAGCATGTCCACATAACCTAAGGTTCCCAAGGTTGAGAAACACTGCCATAAGGCTTCAAGCTCTGTTGAAATTGATGGATAGAAGAGTCAATTAATTAAATTTCTGAGATTTCTTTAATCCCTACATTGACTTGAATCAAACCTAAATTAAATTTCTGAATAGGGAATATCAATTTCTAATACTAGCACAACAATATAGAAACCATTTTAAACTACAAAGCAAGAGCTGTTCCTCAAAAACGTTACTATTATGGGAAAAAGACAGCCTGGTACAACCACCTCATATGCAAAAGCTGAAATGTATGTTAACATCACATAAGCTGACTGAAAATAGAATATTAGCTTATGAAATATAGAACAGCCCATGCAGCACACATAACTCCAAGTAGTGATCATCTTGCTATTGCTCTGAGTATAAATGGACATATAAAATATGTACTCATAATTCCATATCCTTCACTAAACTCCTATTCAACATATTAAGCTATTTTCCTAATCAATCATAGCCAAATGTGGTTCAAATATGGAACTGATGACCACCTTAAAATCACTGCTTCGCTTCTCAGGCTATAAGGGGAAGTGATGCAATCACATTAGCAATTAACCGGGGTTCCTGGCCTGGCTCAACTAGAGAGAAATGGAGCTGGATATCAGGCATTTTCTGCTTAAATAAACCAAAACTGATAATCTGAACTATTAGAAGAAAATTAGAAAATGTAGCCCATAATTTAACTATAAATATACCAAACATGGTTATAGAATATAAAAATAGCTGTGATCTTTAGAAACCTCAACCTATAAACTGTATCTTGGAAATTCTCCTTCCTCACTGTCTAGTTGCTAAATACTAATTTAAAATCACTTTAACTTTTGCATTATTAACTTTAGACGTGTCGATTTATAAGCCTTAGTTAAATTCTGAAATGAAGACAGAAGTTCCTACATGTTATAATGAACAACTGTGAGGGTTAAATGAAAAGTAATGTATAGTATCTACCTCAATAACTTTAGTTTAAATAGGAATAGTTTAATAGATGAAACAGGAAAATAATCCTTGAAATGAGCATCCCCCATTCCCTATTGTCAGCTCTGAATCCAATCTGGCTGAAGCCATCTTGTGCTGCTTCATAGTTGTCACACACTATGGGGGGAGGATGAGGGGGAAATAGCTAGATAGTCTCATAGACAAAATAAAGAGCTCTCCCATGGGAATCAAGATCATCCCAACAGGTGGTAGTAGGAGGAGGATCAGAAGTGGCTGAGGAAGCCCGCCAACTGCTTTGATTGGACAATGTGACCTGTGACACCGGGGGAGGGAAACCTTTCCTTTTAATTACATGGTAACCACAGGAAAGTTTTAGAATTGGTTTTCATTGGCTGTGCCAATATGATGTGTCCAATAAATAAGTTCTCTGAGGAATTAGAATTAATTTAGAATTAGAATTAATTTTATTTATATACCGCCCTTCTCACGAAGGACCCAGGGCGGTGAACAGCCAGAATAAAACACAAAAAATACAAAAGTTAAAACAATTAAAATGAATTAAAT